>PNEQ01032238.1:0-19564 GCA_003012365.1 Medauroidea extradentata
GTTTTTCTTTTGTGACAGTACAATATTATTTTATACGTCACCATTTATTTAGAATTTAAGGATACCAAGGTTATTGAATCTGCATTTAGCATATACACACAACACAGCCACTTTCTTGTGTTGCTTGTTGAATCTTATTTTTGCTCTACTGAAAAATTGCATTTTTTGACTTGTTTGCTTTTTCTCCGGCAGCAGAGATTTAATGAGTAGGATACTATAAATAACATTTATAGGAGCAGTTTATTGAATAAGTAAACATTGCACAAACCTATGTAAATAAAAGCACGTGGCAATGTTTATGTTTACATGCTGCAGAAGGATATAAACTGGCAGAAAAAGAAAATTAGTCAGGGTTTTTTTGAGAGCTCACTTTATTCTGAATCACCTATAACTACATAAAGCAAGTTGATAACTAGCTGAAGAGATACATACAGTATTTTTGTTATTTAAGGAAAAAAAGGTGGGGGACTACAAAGCAAAACCAATTTTAACACAACTACATGATGGTTTTACGATATCTGCTTTCATTTAAGGAGTAAATAAATTACGTACTGTATTAACAAAAACAGCTTACACAGAAACCTATTGCCTCAACAGGAACATAAATTAACAATACATAAAAATAAAGTGATTAAGGTAATACGTACACACAAGTCTTCAACTAAACCTTTAAACGTACAGTCTGCCAAATCTAGTACTTACTTGTGCATGTGGCCAATGGATGGCAGCCCCCATTGTTAACCCCGCACGTCCCACCACCAAATGAGCACATTACACCATCTCCCTGGTACCCAGGAGGGCAGTCACCACACATACGTGAGCCCTGCAACAAGCAGCCATAGTGGTAGGTGATACACTTTAAATCGCAAAACAACAGACGTCTCTTATGTACGCTCAGTCTTTTAGACTATGCAATCAAATAAAATGCTACAGTTTAAATGACAATTGCACAAAAAGGTTTCTTGGGTATGTGCAAAAGGTATTTGAATATTGCATTATTTTGGTTAACTTATTATCAATAATTTTAGATCTCAGCGCAATTGCTCTCATAGATTATACATCGACAATTCACTTTGTCAAAAAGAAATTTGGATGCACTGCATGTAAAACTATCTATACCTACTATTTTCACTGCAAGTTAGCACACTGCAATTGTTATATATATATCTATATATATATATAAATTTTTTCCTCCCCCTCCCCCAAATAGTTTAAAAAAAGTGAAAGTTAGGGCTGCCATTAATTATCAAAACAATTGTACCAAAAAATTAACTAGATTAAAAAGGACATAATCTGAATTATTTACACATCATCTAATTTACTAACTGGCTCAGGCCAGACGAAGCACAACTTATTCTGATAATAATATTAAAATTGCCAACCACTAAGAGTTTCCCACTTTTCTGGCAGGGTCAAAAAGGTGTGAGGGAGAGGGCTGAGGTCAAGGTTAGGCCAGTTTCTCGACAAGCGAAACTAGTATGTCCCCCACCACTGGCGGGAGAAAGGGAGAAATTGGAGTTCCCCAAGAAAACCTGCTTGCCAATGGCAACAGGCAATGTCCACCATGTTTCCCACACGCAAAAAAAAAAACATGCCTGGCCTGGACCCACCAAGAATAGAACCCAGATCACCTCAATGGGAGACAAGAGACATAATAACCCTTCAACCATTGCTACCGTTAAATAAATAACAAAATAATTTCTTAGATACACACTCACTCACTCTCTCACACACACACTCTCACTCTTTGTTTGTCTCTCTCTCTCTCTCTCTCTCCTATCCCTGTGTGTCTGTGTCTGTTTCTCTTGATCTATTTGTCTCTTGTCTTTCCCTCTTTGTCTGTCTCTATAGTTGAACATGAAGGTTTTATCACACTGTGTTTCCTATGGCAAAAATTGCTTAAAGAACAGTACCGTCAAATACTTATTGTAAAATGCAAGCCATTGGACAGGATCTGGTCTGCCTACAGAGACCACCACAGTCCTATCCTCACCATCTCCTAAATTTCTGGTAATAGGCTAAACCATTCGGAGAGGTAAATGTCTAGTAACATTAAAATGTTCTAAGATGTGCATGCACGTATACAGAACACAAATTGAAGAAAGTGGGAGATGATGTAAAGTAGTATGATCAAGCTGTTGGTGGCTTCTAGTTTCAGTCTTAGAACAATTACACTGATAATAAGCAGATCCAGCAATTAATCCATTGTTTAGACACACACACACAAAGTGTTGTTAAACATACTCAGAAAAAGTAATTGGGCTAGATTACAATTACTCAGATGAAAATGTAACAGTAAATATACAAGTAAAAATTACTTTATGCAGAAGTAATCAATAAAATTTAAATTACAATTACTTTTCTATTCCATTTTAAAGCTGACTTACAATTAAATTTTTTACAAACTATTACATCAATAAATGTACATACATGGTTCGTTTTAAAGAATTGTTTGCAAGTAATGGCTCATATATATATATATATATATATATATACACACACACACACACACACACACACACAAACATATATATATATACATACATATATATATATATATATATATATATATATATATATACATACACACACACATAAATATATATACACATACATAAATATATATATATATATATATATATATATATATCTACATTTGAATGAATCATTATTGTGGACATACTTGTTTGACCAACATCAACAACATACCATTAACCACTTGTAAAACAACTCTTTATTTTTATGAATTAACCTTACAAAACAATTGCATTTTAAAGTTCTCATCAGATAGATTCCCTCTCTTGATGGCAAAAACGTCTTTACCAACAATAAACAGATGCTCAACGGGAGCTCTAGACGGCAGCAATGTGTTAAATTTAAAAAATGCTGATTTTAAGATTGGGTAGTGTCGGAGACACTGCAAGTCACTGTTGCTATTCATTAAGTAGGAATTTACTTGTTGAGAAAAACTGCCTTTTCGTCTCTGTTCACATTTTCTTCTGCCACGATAGAAGAAGGAGATCATACATCATTACTGTCGAAGGCATCAATTTCGATTTTGAAGGAGGATACAGCTTCTTCTTTCTAGTGTCCTTCCAACCATGAATTGGCCACATAACTTCTTAAGTGACTCTTTATGAAGAAACATGAAGGGTAATATATATAGTTTATAAAATTAAATATATGGTTTGCTTATTGTGATGTATTTCCTTAAATTTGAAGCAGTCCCCAATGCTGAACTGAGTAATTTACTTCCCACACATAACTTACAATACAGCTCAAAGAACTCAACGTCTACAGGAGGTTGGTGTACTGTTAGATTCTAAATTACACTTTCATCATAATGTACAATAATATTACAGTGCTAAAAAATAGTATGTTTTATCAAATATCTACTTTCTCTGTAGCTGGTCAAGATTATGTCATTAGCATGCATTGGTCCAATCCAACACAGAATTTGGTTGCGTAGGTTAAAATTGCATAACTAATACTGACTCTAGTAGAATTTAAATGAAACAAAAAAACTCTTAAGGCACTGACCATTATTAAACACTTTAAGGAAGATTCTGAAAATTTCAGTTATGGCAAACTACTATAGTAAGCTAATTTCATGTATAGAGCATCCCAAAATTATCTTGCTGTACAGGGCTTATGGTACACGCTGTTGCCAGACCGCAGCAGCCACATTACAATGTTCAGGAGATCTACTACCTCATTATTTTAAGTAGTAGAATATTATATTTTATACTTTTTGAATTTATAAAATGTAAATGGTATTGAATTAAGTTTTAAAGTATGTATGTATCAAATCACTATTTTGTATTGCTTTGAAATAAGAAGCAGTTTGCACTTACTCCATAGATATGAATTCCTTAAATTTATAGCAGAAGGCAATTCGTAAATAAATTATTATTATCTCATAACTTTTAGCCATTATAGCTACTCCCGATAAAATATGAGATCTCATCTATAGGACCAGTGTCTGTCTGAAGACAAGAACGTGATTGGGATAATGTTGATTATAAAACTGATGGTGGAAACCAAATGCTGTATGAAAAATGAAAAATCTGACTGCTTTTGTCATTAACGTTCGCTAAAATTACAATTAAATTAAGAAGAATTTTATGACCGAAAAGAGTATAAACGTTTGGCAGTGATTTCAACTTAAGATATGATCCCTCATTTCTATTTTTTTTTGTGATACTTATTTTTTTAAGCCAAACCGAGAGCAGATCATAAATTCGTCTTCCAGCATAGTTTACATTTATTTTGTTTTAAATGATCATATTGTTCTTTCAAGACAAAAACGTGAAGTTGCAACTAATTATATACTCGACCGAATTTTCGTCAGTAACAAATTGCCAAAGCCAGGTAATAACAAACAAACTGGGTGGCTGATTTGTTTACATTTTTATATACAGTAATTTATAAAATTAGTTTTAAGTAAATTTAGTATTAACGACTTTCAATAAAAAAAACTATCGCACAAAGAGCAGAAATGATAGATCAAGGCCTTACATTTATTTAGAGGTATATGTTTGTCTTTCATTTCCAGTTTCAACTTTGCAGGTCAGTTAAAGGTACCATGTTCTTGTTGTTTCTTCCTAAGAGCGTAAATGGTTCATTTATAACAGCTGGCTATTTTGAAAGCTTCCTTAGTTGCAGTAATAGTAGTTATACGAAAAATACTGGAATATGGTCAACACAATATTTCGTTCCCTCCCCCACAGCCTACTAATATAGTATCTTTTTAAATTTTTTTATTTTTATTTTTAAATTTTTAACTTTCATACAAATAAATGTTAAAAAAAAAAAAGTTTGCTCCAAAACTAGTCACTGGACACAGTAAATGACATGACCACGAGACACTGGTGCACTACTGGACTAGTTAGATATGGGATGAAAAAATCTGCTTACTAAAGAATTACTGTATGTTATTTACTATCTTAACCTGACAGAACCTCTCAGTCAGTAAATATAACGGAACTTCGAGAGCTCATCAGACGTCTTGGTTTGCAGGCGAGTGCGTTGACCTAATCCGCAACACATTTTATGCTATGACAAGAGAACGGTTGAAGCTATTGCAGTGATGTTGCTTTTAAAAATAAATTCGGCTCATTATGAACTACTTTCTTGCTTTCATCCCCATCTAACTTCAAAAATTAAAAAAAAAAAATTCTCACTCACCAATTTATTAATGCTTTACTCTGTAATCAAACGCACATAGGGTTAAAAGAAAATTTGTGTACAATTAACAAAAAAACTTATTAGTCTACTTATTTTTTTTGTTGATGTCCAGATATATGAAGTTACACACCATAACAATTTTAATAAATTTTTTGTAATTGATTCTTAAGCTACCTACGATGTGATACATTTAATGATGCTTGAAAACAGCCTAAGCACAAAACTTTTGTTTTCGAATTATTTAAATCCTTTAGAATGGTGCAAATTATAAAATACACATATTAACCAACGTGCGTTTCGATGCTGTACAACAGGCCTATGCAATAATTGTAAGATCAAAGTTACAACCTGATAATTTCATATATTTGGCAACAGCGCTTGCCAATAAAAGGACAATGCTTATGCTAGTTACCGTGCATTAAAAAAGAGAGCGTGAATGTTCATATACCTCTGTACTGCAATCTAAGCGTGAAACTCTCTATAGACAATGAAGCAAAGATGAAGTCATTAATAATGTGTTTGCATCTAACTGTTTTCTGGAAAACTATAATAGCTTTGAAATCTTAAGTAAAGTTGGATTGAGACACCCCATGTACTTTCAAAGATCTTTAGTAACAAATCAAAACATAAAATGTATGATTTGACAAGACAATGCATCAGTAACTGCAAAGAGTTTTTAGGACAGTTAGATTCATTCTAAAATAACCTTGCAATATTGCTTAGCAAATAATTGTACATAAACCCTTGTTTGTTTATTAAGGGGGCAGTTCACTGAAAATTTTAATTGTTTTAATAATTTTTATTTTTGTATGAGGCATGGTTTTGTTTTGTAGGCACATATTTTGACTATTTTTACTGCACCGAAAATTTTTTAACTTTCATAGTTTGGGTTTTTTAGCATATTAAAGTCAAAATTTCTATGAAACAGTTTTATGCAATAAAGGAAAACCAGCGTACTGAAATAAAATATTCACACTGAAAAAGTTTTACAAGCTATGAAAAGACATGAATACAAGCCACACTGACTATTTTTGTATTTTAAAAAAAAAATAATTTAAAATAAAAAATTGCTAATTTTTAAAAGATATTACAGAAATCACAAAAAACTAATCAATATGATTTTTATACATGTCATGTAATAGTCCATGGCACAGTTCTTCAGTGTGAATATTCTTCGTTTTGGTAAGTTGAATGGCTTTCCTTCATTGAATATAAACCATTTTAAGCAATTTGGACTTTTACATGCAATTAAACAAAAACAATGGAAGCTAAAAAAATTTCATTATAGTAAAAAATAGTTGCAACATATGTCTACAAAACAACCCCATGTTTAAATAATAAATTTTTAAAACTTTTAAATTTTTCGGTAAGTTCCCTCTTAATGTTGATTCGTATGTATTTATTCTCATTTCCTGTACAAGAATATACTGTTTTTTGTTTTTCAATATTACAGTACTTTGCATTATTTTAGTGTTTTTCTTTGTATGAGCATGTGATATTTAATTTATTTATGAAAATAATAACTAGCCAGCTGAACACTATTAATTACCAAACCACAGCAGGTTGGTACTAAGGTACATCAAATACAAAACAACGAAAAAACAGATTACATTTATTAATTTTTAAGGAATAATAAACTGTGCTAAATGTTACAAAAAATTTGCAATATAGGCCTAAGTAAATTGTTTCGACACATTATAACACAATACTGTTATGAAATCTGTGTAATAAATAAAACAATAAATAAACATAATTATTATTACAATATTCTATTAAAAACTCAACATACAGAGGATGCCTTCAAAAAATCATACTTGGATATATAGTAGTGTTTAAAGTGACTACCAGACACAGATATACCAAAGACGTATTTTAAGCTTGTCTGAAGCATCTGTGAAACAAACAGCAGCCTCTTTACAGCTAAAAGAGAGGTGGTACTAAAGAGACAGCATAAGATGATACATAGTGACGATGGTCAAACACTTACTTTGCTCCACATCCACATACATTACAGGGTACATATGTAAGTATAAGAGCTGAACGCTTCATGCACAATTTTATCTCCAGTACTTTGGTTTGAAAACACTATACAATTGCTGTCTGGCATTTTGGTTACACAGTGCTGCATGAATGGTATCTAATCAAATAATAAGTTATAGAAAGTTTACTCACCGGTGTGTTAATGCACTGGACACGTGGAATTAAACTACAGCCACCATTGTTCATTTGGCATTCATCTATATCTGAGCAGTAGTAACCATTGCCAGCATAACCTGCAGGGAAATTCAACATGTGATCACAATTCATAATTTTCACTGCCCTAACGTTACTACATAACACCAAATAATTAAATACATGCATTTAAAAAGATTGTAGCTTATCTTCATAACATTTTTCAAGGCGGCTATTTTTAATGCATGAACTTACATTATTGGGTGCTGTAATGGCAAAAAAGCAAAATGTTTCAAAGAAACCTAAATAAATAGAAGCAACAGTATTCTCATTGCCAAAATTATTTCTAGCAGTTAATAACTACTTTATCTTAAACTTATAATTGTAGCTTACTAATCAGTAACATAATCTAGATTTCCAAATTCACAAGTGCAGCTCATGCGCGCGTGATTCATCCTGCTTGTCTCGCACGAAGCACATTCAGACCACAACAGAACAACACGTGAATGTATACGGAAACTATTTTTAAACCTTTCAGTACAGGTCTTTTTTTTATTGCGCAAGAACTGTTACAGCCTGTCGTCATTATAAGCATTTACGCGATACTAATAAAAGTGTGTATTAAAGAACAAACATTTTAAAAAAGTCTGTATTTTTTTAAAACTCGAACGCCTATTATGAACGCGAATTTTTACCCACTCAAAAGGAAAAAAACGGACTTTTCAAGGTGCTGCCACGTGTAAAAAAAGACTGAATTACACATCGCTAAAGGTTGTAGGCCTATTGGAAAAATCACGAAACTATGCACAACGCACCAGTTTAATGCTCTGTACTACGAATAGAGATTAAATTGCTCTCGGCGCGCTGGCTGCAGTCGCTCGTATTGCTCCACTATCGAGCGAGCGTAAAACAAAAACCTTATCAGCCCACATCGACGAGACTGTTATGTTTACGCCGTACGCCATTTTTACACCGCAGCGCTTTCATAGCCACATGATGAGTGATCAATAATACAGCGGGAGTCGTCAAGGTCAAGCCGAGCTCATTCTGCAGCTAGAGAAAATAAAAAGAGATAATGCCGGATTTTTTTCTTTTACGGACTGCTGGCCCTTTTTTTTGCAGTGCTGTATTGAGGGCGAAAAAAAAACAGTGTTGTCTCTTCAACCCCCATCCCCTTGGGCTATCTCAAAACATGGAAACATGGGAGAGAGTCGCCGAGTGGGAGAGGAAAAACAAACATGTGGTTCTGCTTTCTGGCAAGACAGGATGCTAGTTGCACGTAACTATCAGACAGTCGGCAGTTCATGCACGCGCGCGCAAGCACAATCTGTCTTGTTTGTGGAGCACGGGGGAAGAGTGAATGTTTATTGGCTGGCGTGGCAATTTCAAAAAAGGTTTTAAATTACCATTACTATGCCACGTCGCGTATCGAACTGCATAGCTGAGATAAGGACACGTGGAGGAGTGTGAGAGGGAAGTTCAGGCAGGAGGGAGCGTGGAGAAGTGAGGGGGAGCAGGAGGAGATAAGGCAGCGTTAGTCATCACGTCTCACATACGTCGGTGTTGTGCGGGCGGCCTACGCACCCAGCGCGCGCTTCAACTATATTCCAGCCAGAAGAAGCATATTTAAACAGTTTTTTTTTTTTTCACAGCTCCATATTACTAATTTATGATAACTGCAATATGTTATTGTTTAATGTACGCATAATTATTTTTAATTAATGTTTTACTGCGATCTGTTTCACTTTGCTTAGCTTTGATAAGGTTTTAAAATATTAATTTTTCCATGGTTCCTGGAAATTATGTCAAATCGCCAATGACGTTAGATCCTATGTTGTTAGATCAGGGGGTTTACTGTACTATGTTACTTTATATCAAACTGTACAGTGATAAAAATATTTGTATGCACCAACTCCACTTAGCTAATAAATAAATCAAATTTTTTTTGTAGGTTTTAATCACAAACACTTATCAATATGCTGTTTAGCAACACTAAGTCTGACAGACACAATATTGGTACTGAGTTAAAAACCAAGATAATGCTTTCCCTTTGCTAATGCTTTAACAAAACTCTTATGATGTTCAGTTTCTCATATTCAGGCATTAATATAAATGTACAAATATTTCAGAACTGATATGTTATCAGGTGATGTATAACAGTTGTAAAAATTAGACCCAGTTACACTAAAAATGAAAACTGGAATGATCTTCCTTGAAAAATGTTTGGTCTCCACTGCAGTGAAATATAGGTATATATACCTGCAGGACAGCTGCCACAGTGGAAAGAGCCAGGAACGTTAACACATAGCACCAGCGGGTTCTTGGAGCAAGCTGGATGGTTGCCATTGCACTCGTCCACATCTACAGTGCAAGCTCCAGTCGCAGGGTCAGCACTCCAACCCTACAAACAACCAACTCTTACTTTCATAAAAGTGTAAAGTTTACCTCATTTTTAACATATAAGAGTAAAAGTAGAGTTTTTTACATTTTGTTCATCATCGTAATTGCCACTATCAATTTGCCAAGAAGCACGAAAAATATCACACCAAGATTACATCATTAGAATATTGGATTTGCTATGTGAATACATACGTCTTGTACATTAGAGTGTAAGTTAAGTAAACTGGAAAAATCATTCAAATTTTTGTAGGGTAGGATAAAAAAAATTTGGTAAAGCAAGGTACAAGAGTTTTATGTCTTGAGACATCTAGATCATTCATGTTCGAAAAAGCATGACAGGAACCAGAAAAGGAATTGGCCACAGCCTTTATTATGGAACCATCACAGTACTCTTCTGACACATTACAGGAAATCCCAGAAAAATAAATCGAGATGGCCTGTTTTGTCTATAATGTAAGTCACTTTTACAGATGTATCAACTTGCTCAGTCAAAAAAAAAATAATAAGAGAAAGCTACAATAGGCCTTAACAACTGTTCTTCACTAACTTATTATCCATTAATAACTTTCTCGGAATGATTTACAATTATTTAATAGTAGGTACCCTATGAAAAACAAAAATTCACTATGCTCAAGAATTTTGGGGCCAATCCAAATCTCTGAGGGAACATGCTACATGATCACTTTCTGCTATATCTGGTGCACCAAGCAACTTGTATTAAGTGTGCTAGTTTCACTCATACAGAAAGTTTAAATAACTACCTAAAGGTATTCAACAAAAAAAAAAGGTTTATATTATATAACCTATTAACAGAAACATGCAAAATCTGCATATATATATATATATATATATATATCACAGAGCGTATTCTGCAGTTCAGTTGGCCACGAACTTTTATGTGTTGTCATTTCGTGTGTTACGTCTTTACAGAGATTGGCCTCTCTACCGTGTAAGCATTCTCCGCAGCAAGTCACGAAAATATCGGCCAGTAGGAGACGTCAAATGAGCCTACAGTCACTTGGAGCCTAGTCAGCTGTCAGAAAATAATGTGAATTTTGCATGACCCTACCTATTAATAATTACTAAAATACAATGGACAAAATTCTGGATGCTTCCCACGCGGAGAAGCTGATAGGCAATGATTCCGCTGATTTAATAGGCAAAAAATTCATTTTCTCTGTTAAATGAAATTTTTCCCCCAGTGATGTAAATAGGAAGTTCTTAAACCCCAAGATCTCTCATGAACTAAGAAACAAATGTAAGGTCTATTTTTAAGGTTTAAGCTAACCACTCCAGACGATTCCACAGGGTAGACTAAAATGGAAATTACATTAATACTAATTTTAAATGAACCATAGAGTCTTATTCATGCCAGAACATGAAAATGAAACTCAAGAACTTTTTAGTCCAAAAATTAATAAAGTTGACTTGGCAGTACACTTCTCCCTTAGTAGTAGGCTATGTAATGATATAATTTCTGTGATTGTAGACATCCTGTAGCTTTTTTTGTACTACATCTGGAAAATTTGTTTGAACTTTCACCAGGAAAGGTTTGTGTTGAGTATGTCGGAATATTTTACACCGTCATGAATTTGTTCTCTTATTTATTTGTGAACATTTTAAAACTATGACCAGTAAGTGGTTCATGTTGCTTTGCTAAAAACTAAAAAAATTAAAAGATGAACAATGCTTATTTGTTTCACTAGTTGAATTTTAACACACAACCAAGACTTTTTTTAATAGGGTATAATTTTTTTTTACATGATTTACGGAAACCGTAAGAATGAGTGCTTATCAAAGAAATGCATTTTAACTATTCAAATATTTTAATAGCAGTATCTGCAATATGTTTCCAGGCTCTCAAATTGAGGTCATCAATTAGAGACCACATGCAATAGAGTTCATTTCATATGTTCCAAGATGCTTAACCACCCGCATCATGTCAGGATCACATAACCTGAGCAAATTCAACAGGACACAGAAAAACTGAAATATGAAAATACATAATATTTTTAATGTGACCAACTTTAATTTACAGCATAACAGTTAGGACACGTTACACAAAATACTCTTTGGAACCATTTAGAATACAGTTATAGAATAAACAATTTTCAAAGATACTGGGACAGTACAGAATTTATTTTTAAGAATATTCATTTTGATTATACGTCTGAATCAAATCTTGAACATATAATGTTGGCAGTGAATATAAATTTAATACCTAATATGATACACAGCCAAAATAACTTTTCATAAGTTTAAGTTCATTCAGAAATGAAAAGAAGGCAAATAATTTTCTAGCTATTAACGGGCAAATTTACTACAAAATCAAATATACAGGTTGTTTAGTTCTACAAAGCTGTGTATTCAGTTTGCAATATGGCAAGACAAGCCAGAAATATTTTCTATCTTTTCGCCGTGCTGACGTCAAAAGTGTTTTGTATTTCATTAGTTATTCAGTTACATGCAAATGCTGTGTCATACTATTGGAATTATGTGATTTCAGGAAAATGCTGGTGCCATCCATACAATGTATCTTTTCTGTTTTCCTATCTATTACAGTAATAGGCTTTAATTCATCCAAAGATGTTATTTAGCAACTATAGAGTTCAAATAAATTATTAAACCACTAATAGTGACGCACCTGATCACAGATGCAAACGTGGGACCTTCCATGTGTCTGCTGGTTCACGCAGATTCCATGGCCACACAGTTCTAATGAAGATGCACCAGAACATGAGTCTGACTTCTGGTTACAGTGAACGCCAAACCAGCCGGGTGCACAAGAGCATCTGTAAAGAAATACTTTTAAATAGGTAACACAAATATTGAAGAGTAGTTTAAAGAGGCATATGAAGGCAGTAAGTTGGGTGCAGAACAAAAGAGGAAGGCAAGGACTTGAGGGCGAGAATGGAAGGAAATTTAGGCCATTCATAATGTTAAAGGAGTTCGGTTAGAGCTCTCTGAAGGACAGATAAAGAAAGGAAAGGCTTGTCAGAATACATAAAGTGGTGAATGGAATAGAAGAATGGGGACAGTTTAAAGAGTACTTAATTACGACGTAGTACAGGCATAGACGTACAAATACAGGAAGCTTTACAGAGTTTGGAAAAGGACGATGCAAGGGAGACAGTCTATGCATGTGAGAACAGACGGGGAATGGAATGTTTTGAAGGGGAGTGCTTGTTAACAATTAGGGGGTAGGGCAGTTTAGGTAAGGTATGGAAAGGGAGGTCGGGTGAGTATTACTAATAGGTTTATCCTCACAATTCGACTACTGCCTGGTGATGAGTGGATGCCATCCCTACAATACTCGCCTTCCAGACCTTTCCTAAAACTCCCAAACTCTCTCGTCACTAATTCATCCTGCAGAACATTCCACTCCATTACAATTATCACAAACATAGGCTGTCTACTCTTCTCCATTCTTCACACCCTCTGAAACTTGGTTCCTCTCCTTTTAAATGCTCCCTTAGCTTGCAGAGTAGCCATCCCCATCCACCCTCACCATTCATCACCTTGTACATTCTGACCAGTCTTTCTATTCATCTCCTATCTTTCCATAGTTTCCATCCCATTTCCTTCACCATCATTGTAGATCTAAAGTTCCTTTCCTTCTCACCATTGCATCCTTGCCTTTTCCATTTATTCATTGCCTATCTCACTGCCCTTCTCTAGCTTTTGTACCTCCATCTCCTCATACAGATCCCACACTGCTGTTGCATATTTCAACACTGGCAGAACCATTGTGCAATATACTTTCTCCTTCACTACACCTCTAATTCCTTTCAACACCCTTCCCAGCAGACCCAAAGCCTTTCTTCCCTTTTTAACCACACTCTCCGAATGTTTTGTCTACCTCAGATCAGCCTGTAAGAAAACCCCTTGATACTTATAACTTATATTCTGTAGCTTCCTCTATTTCCTGACCATCCTGTCTGTAAACATCTCTGTTCACTACTCCCTTCCTAGTAAACCTCACCAACTTAGTCTTATGCACATTAATTTTCAATCTGTTCGCTGTCCATGACCATAGCCTATGAATATCTGCTTGCAAATTGTTTCCACTGCCCACTTCTGTGTACAGCACATAGTCATCTGCAAACAATCTTATTTTTCCTGTGATCCTGAATCCCATCTCATTCACCATTATGGTGAATAACAGAGAGCCCAACACATTTTGCTGTGGTACTCCTGATGTAACCTCTCCTTGGTTTCCTCTGACGTTAGGTCTCCCACTTCCAATCTCTGACTATGTCCCCTTTCCCATCCTTCCTTTAAAAATTATGTCTCTCAGCGTTAAAATAAATATTGTGCATTTAAAGTAAAACAATGCCATAGTTTGTAAAAAATATGCCATTGAAGCGTATTTATATTTATTATATTTATTAACACAGTGGCATATAATGGCCAAAGGCCATTCAAGACATAGAACAAGTGGCCAAAGCATTCTTTGTGGAGTACTATGGGCTTTAATTTAGTTAAAAAATAATAAATGTTCTCCTACTTAGGCCTTCTCTAAGGTCTACATTATTTTCTACATGTATGTAGAAAAATAATAGGCTACGTGTAATGACCCAACCCTGACTACAGGAATGTCTTTTTGCTTAATTTTTACTATTAAAAATTCACACAAAAACTAACACACTGATAAAAAATGTAACATATATAAAAAAACTCACAGTGACACACGTAACAAAAAGATCCATGTCAAAAAATTACTTAGAAATCAATTGTATCTGTTTCAAGCATTCAGTTTTATTAATAAAGGTCCAAAGTGTTCATAAATCACACATTGAATGAAAAAACAACAATTTTAATTTTTTTAAAAAATACATGAGCACAGAAAATGTAGGTACTACAAAAAGTCACACATGCAACACTGGAATGACCCTCATGTTTTAGCATCAATTATGTCATTTATATTACCGGTATGGATTGTTATATAAGGTTCGTTGTACTGACAACTACCATTATTGTTATTCTGTTATAGGCCATCTTAGTTGTAATGAATATGCTGAGTTTCAAATAGGTAAAAATACATAATCACGTACTCACACTCGGAAGTGACGTCAGAGTGTGTTGTTCCAAATGGCAGAGTACAAGTGTGAGTGAATGTGTAGCGAGTATGTGTAAATACCTGCTCAATGCATACTCTCAGAGCCACTGTGTTTACATCTGAGAGTACACAAGGAGTCTTGTGGCATTCCACATGAAAAGCATTCATAAAACACGCACAGAATCGTGGGAGCGAGTATGAGCACGAGTGCAAATTATTTGGAACACAGCCACAGTTCCAATAAAGATCTTACAGCTCTCAGAAAAAATTTGTATGATTTAAATAAATAAAATATAACTTATTAAATAAACATTTGAGTGAAAATATGAGAATAATAACATTATTAATATTATCATCACTTACAGTTGTGCTGTCACCCAGTGGCAAGTTTAGATCCCTCACTCTCTCTCTAGACCCTATTTAGTATTTTATTTTTCATCCTTTGGACTGTACAATGTTACAGTATAGGACACGTCAGATATGTACAATTTTACAATATTTGCGTTGACAATTTTCAAAGTTATAGATATTTCAGATATACAATTTAGACCTACGAATGAGAAGAAAAAAACCCTTACTTACAAAACTACGTACGTATATGGAAAAACAAAAAACACCTATTTCAGTAAACTATATACAATTAGAATTACACAAAGAAATTTACATGTTTGGATAACATAATTTTAAAATTATACATATATATGTGCACATAAGCTACATACAGCACAAAAACATATTTCTTTACAATCCCATTTTTTTTTTTTTTTGTAAAATAAACTACAACATACTAACTTATAATATAAAACAGTAAGGAAAAGCCAAATACAATTTTTATTTCATATGCAATTCAGTAATGCATACATGGAAATATTTCATTTTAAATTAATTTTAACACCAGTAGCATGTGTCTTTACCTATTTTGATATCAAAATACTCAGTCATAGAATATAGGGGGTGTGCATGTAGGAAAATTTTTAGCCTGGATTTAAATGATTTATTACTATTGGTAGATAACTGTATATGTTTGTTGCTGAGTAAAAAACACTGGTTTTATATATCATCAAATTGTTTTGTGGTTTATGAAAGTCTTTTTTATTTCTAGTGTTATAACCATGAACATCTTCATTTACTCACAAAAGATTTCTATTTTCATATGCAAAGCACATTAATGAATATATACTGTGCTGTTAAAGTTATGATGTTTAATTTATTAAATAATGGTCTACACGTGTCATACTTGTTTGAGCCATATACTATTCTAATTGCCTTCTTCTGCAATTTAAAAATCCTCTCTGCTGAACCAGAGTTTCCCCAAAAAATTATTCCATATGACATGATTGAATGAAACAGGGCATAGTAAATCTGTTTCATTGTTTCCAAATCCATGACTTTTTTGAGATTTCGCAATGCAAAACAGGCTGAACTTAGTTTTAATAATAAATTTTCGTGGTGTTTATTCCAGCACAATGATTTGTTTATTGTAAGACCAAGAAACCTTGTGTCCTCAACCTTAGTTAATGTTTGATCATTAATTTGGGCCACTGGATTGCAACTGGCTTTATTTTTTGTTAGGAATTCAATAATATTAGTTTTATCAATATTCAAGACTAACTTATTTGCTTTAAACCATGTGGATAAACTTTCTAAGACTGAATCCATTATGTTTACAAGAGAATCTTGTTTTTCACTTGTGATCAGAATGCTAGTATCATCTGCAAACAGCACTGGGGTTACTTCATGTGGTAAAAAATTTAGAAGATCATTTATATACAAAATAAATAATAACGGTCCAAGTATTGATCCTTGCGGTACCCCATGTCTAATACTACCTGCTTCTGAGTGTACACGTTTAGAAGTGTTTGTATCTATTATTTCAACTATTTGAAGTCTGTTTGAGAGAAAAGATTTTAATAGGTTGTACAATTACCATTTATACCATAATGCAATAATTTCTGTAGAAGAATTTCATGATTAACACAATCAAACGCTTTCGTCAAGTCACAAAAGATGCCTAATACTCTTGATTTATTATTCCAAGCCTCTGTGATTTCAGACGTAAGTTTGAAAATGGCATCATTTGTGGATACTTTCTGTCTGAAACCAAATTGTGAGTTGGATAGAACAACCCAACCCTCTCAACCTTTATCAGCTCCTGCCTCAGTACAGTCTACTCCCTCACTGAACTATCACTGACTGCCTACCTCTCTCCAAACTCTCTTCTCACTAGTGTTCCCTTCACCAATCTGAACAACCTAACAAGCTTCTCTCCTGTTCACCTGTCCTTCAAAAGTCCTCCAACCCGTTTCTTTCATCACTTATGACCTTTAGTTCCCTTCATCATTATCCTCCTGCCCTTACCTTCTCTACTTACCCTTTACTAATCTTGCTGCCCTCCTCGAACCTTCTCCAGTTACTGTATTTCCTTATGAGGTTTCCATTCCGCTGCTGTGTTTTTTTTTATTTAATTAATACAATAAAATAACAATGCAATTTCAAAATTCATTGATTTCGTTTGAACCCCTTGAACATAGCTCTAATTGGAGTCCTATTACAATTTTACAATTTTGGCAGAGTACAGAACACAATTTACAATAAACTATTTAATATGACATATTATATGGTTAGCTGATTATCACATACGAAGAGAATATTGCACAAGTTAGAGATAAGGGCAGAACCTATTAGTTACAAGACTAGGTTACAACATGTGAATTATCTAGACAATCATACATTGAAGATGATATCGTCCTCATCACTAAGCCTTTCCAGCAGTAGTTTCCTTAGTTCATGCTTAAAGTGAGTATGTTTTCTGATAGTTTTTAATGAATCTGGTAGTGCATTAAAGAGCTGGTAACCTTGGAAGGACCAAGCCTTCCTGCCTGTCTCAGTATTTATGCTCTTTAAATATAATAAAAATTATATAATAAAAAATAAGTTTGATTGACGGGTGAAATGGTTATGCTTTACCGGTTCATTACAGGAGTTGTTAAAAATGAAATTCAATATGCTAAATACATACATAGATCTTATGGGGAGCACATTATAGGCCATATACATAGGTTTACTGGGTGTACGTCGATGAAAATTATGTACAGCCTTTATTGCTTTATTTTGCACAATTTGTAAACAGTATAAGGACTTCGCTGCTGTCCCCACACCATAGACAAGTATTGCAAATGAGAGTTTATTAAGGAGTTATAAATAAGTTTTTTTATCTCTGTGGGGGTATCTATTAATCTCCATAGAATCCCTACTACTGGTAGCAGTTTGTTTATTATGTGATCTATATGTACTTTCCAACTGAGGTTTTTATCTATGTATAGCCCTAAATATTTTACAACATCTGATCTGGTTATTTGTTTGTTGTTATATAGAAGTGGGGTATTAATACTGTGGTTGTTTCTAGGGAAGGTGAAGATTATGTAGTTTATTTTTTCTGTGTGAGCTAATTTGTTTACCCTTAGATACTCACTCAAGAGAACCAAATCCTCTTGCATATGATGTAACATACCTGGTATATCTGTGGATAAGTTGTAAAACAAGGCTGTATCATCTGCAAACAGTTTTGGTGACCCATGAAATTTTAGTTTGCCAATGTCATTTACATAAACAAGAAAAAGCAGTGGCCCCAGGACACTGCCCTGTGGCACCCCAGTGGTGACAAGTCTTGGCTTACTTTTTTATTGCTCTTGTTTTACAAATTGAGTCCTTTTTTCCATGTAACTGGCTAACAATTTTAAAGCAGTGCCTCTAATTCCACTCATTTCAAGTTTTAACAGTAGTATATTGTGATTGACCATGTCAAATGCTTTGCAAAGGTCTACAAAGATAGCACCTGCAAATTTGTTACAGTCTATAGTGACTTGTATGTCTTGTACCAAGGACATAGCAGCAGACCCTGTATTAAGTTTATGACTGAAACCATATTGGTGTTTATATAGGAATTTGGTAGATTCGTAGAAATTTATAAGTCTTTTATGGATTACTTTCTCATAAATTTTGCTTATAATACTGAGTACAGAGATGGGTCTGTAGTTGTTTAAAATATTTTTTGGACCAGACTTGTGTAGTGGTGTAACTTGAGCAATCTTGAGGACATTAGGAAGTTTGCCAATAGTGAGCACCATGTTCATGTCACACCAGTGTGTCTATCTGTGAAACCTTCCAGCGGCACGACAAACCTTTCCTAAGCAAGAAAGTGCAGCAAATTAAAGCTACAATGAGGAGCCATGTGAGGTCTGGCAGATGTAGTCACATTGATGTGATTGGAATGGAGAGGTTAACCAGGATGGATTACACAAGACATGGTCTGCACCTGAACTCTGTTGGCAAGTGGAAGCTTGCTGACCTCATTGCTGACAGACTTCGTGCTGACCATGGCTCTATCCGTAATATCCAGGTTATAGTAGGAAACCGATCCAGTTTTTTAGGCTGAATCAATCTGAGCCCATAAGGCCAAAATCTTGCAAAATTGATAAAAACAATAATAATAACAATAATTCAATGTACAACGTTTTCAACCTGGATGCATCATTCAAGCAACAATTAAAAACTTCCAATAAGCCCGATACTTTTAAAACAAAAAATACGTATTTAAACAAATTATGTGTATTTCACCAAAATATTAGAGGATTAACTAAAAAAACTGACGAATTATCCATATGTCTCAATAATATTCGTAGCGACCTAGGTCTGGACGTTCAAATCCTGTGTCTTACAGAAACATTTTTAACAGAACCATGCAAT
>PNEQ01032239.1:0-19574 GCA_003012365.1 Medauroidea extradentata
ATTCGTCAGTAAACAATACCAGTGAGGGAAACTCAGGATTTTGAAGAGATTCTTCGCGAAATCGCTCGCAGAAGTGGACCCGAAGGGGGTAGTCCCTTGGGTTAAGCTTCTGAACTGTGGTTTTGTGATACGCCTTGTATCCATTGCCCTTCAATACCGACCAGACAGCCGTTTTCGAAATACCTAATTGTCCAGCGATGCGACGGGTGCTGGTGCAAGGGTCGTTACGACCCGCTGGAACACAGCCTCCTGGACCACGTTGGGGAAAGGTTGGCGAGCCCCACGTTCTCGATGAGCCTAAGGAAATGTTATGTAAATTACGTTTTTTGTCCGACATAACGGCACGTTTGGATACAAAACATCGTTACGTGTTTACTTACTTGCACAGAGCCAGTTTCACGTAGTCGACGATCGACAGTCGAAAAATAGACATGGCTCGGTAAAACACGCTGCGGAAATCTTTTTGGATACAGACACCGAGCTGCGAACGCATTTGAATTTGCAGCACCAAAACACAAATGCATATCTGCCTGTTCATTGAAAGTAAACCTGTTGATTTTTGTGGTAGCACTATGACCAACAAAGCTTTCGCTGTACAGTCGATTCACAGTTGCACTACTAATTGCACTACTGACAACACCAAACAAAGACGCAAACACACACACGCCCACACAGGACTGTATTCGACTGCCACCTCTCTTTCCTTGTTCGTGTGAGTCAAGGCTACCACACTCACTGTCTTCTAATAAACGAGAACAAAATGGGAATAAGAACAATGGATGGGACCAAGATTCGAACCCGGAAGGCTGACTTCAAAACATGCACTGAGCCACAGACTAAATAGTAATACAGACGTGAAATGACGCGGCAGCTCGTTTGATACCGTCGAACTTCGCCGCTTATTGGCTGCCCGGGACAGTTCATACCAGCCGCGTGTCTGTTTGGCTCCTGCATGTTGCGGCAGGTTTCCTGTTGGCATGGCTGCTGGCTAGCAGAGCAGCTGCCTTACGCTGATTGGCCGTAGGCTTACCCGCCATGTTGCTGGCCAGGGAAGCCATTTTGCTGGCGTGTGCGACTGAGTTCGTTGTCCTATCGGCTATTTCACTTCTGTATTCCTAAATATTCTGTGACTGAGCCATGCTGACATCATGAAGATGTGGGGAACCGTTGCAATTGTACCTGCGCCATATTTTGAGCTGCTAACTGACGACTACGACGTGACGCAGGTGTGACATCATATTAAATCTTCGTCACCAAATTTAAGGCATTTCCCGTCCGATTACCCCCAAGTGTCCTATATAAAAATATTTGTCTGAATGTCCTCTACGTCACTACAGAGAGTTTTAAACGTTAAGCGCGGACATCCTGTATATATATACATATATACATATGTGCGCGTGTAAATCTTTGGTCACGTAGATTACGTACAGAAACGCATAATTATCCAGTATGTCCGAACAAGTGAACAAGTAACACGTGACATGTACCGTATAATGTTGTAACTGCACTTTGAAAACTATTCCTAATAAGATAGCCCCTATATGTCTGAGGCTTATTTCCCAGAGTACAGTTATTTTGAACCATATGTGTTATTATAACAGTTGGCTACAGCGTGCCGCAATGATACCACTTTTATGAATCGTAGTTCTTGTGGAATATTGAAAAAAAAGTGTCTATTTAACTGCTGTAATCTGCGTGTAAGGGACGTTACTAAAAATGTTTTATAACATAGTTCTGTGAATAACAGAATGAGAGAGTTTTAGCGGTAAGAATTAATAATGTCAGAGGGTGAGAAGTCACGGCACAGTTTGAAAATGTTTTGGAAAATAGTTTTGAACAGAATAGCACGCCACAGTTTTTTAAAGCTTCATTCATTACACGCAGTACCAACATATCCTTCGTATTTTTATCCATTGGTGAGGCACCGGGAAATTCCGGGGCGTAGCAAGAAGACGAAGTGTGGAGGATATAACTCGCCTTTTCTTCTTCTTTTAGCCTTGAAGACATAGTAAAACCTGAAAGTGTGTCTAAATACAAATAGGCTGTCCAAAAATGCAATGCCCAAATTGATAGGAAAGTTGAAGGAGACAAATACAAATTTACTGTCGTGTCGGAAGCAAATAGCCTACGAGTAATGGGTATACAGGAGTATCGGGTGTGATTCAGAATACGACGACGGTAAGTGTTTACGGTACTTTATTTATTGAGTAATGTCACAATAAACGTTCAAAATTAGCAGCATGAGCTCCACACAGAGCTGGTATCGATGTAGCAGGGTGGATCGGCCGCGGAGGCGCTGTACACTGGCCCGCACGATCACCGGACCTCATCCCATTGCACTTCGTTCTCAGGGGCTACATGAAAACTGTAGTGCATTCTAGCCCTGTCAACTCGGAGGAAGAATTAGTTGCACGGATTATTGCGGCGGCCACGCACGTACAACACACACCATACATCTTCCAGCGAACACGGGACTTCTTGCTACGTCGATGCCAGCTCTGCTCTGCGCTGAGGTTAATGGTATTCATTTTTATTTTGAACATTTATTGTAACATTGAACACAAAAATAAAGTACTGTGTACGATTAACATTGGAGTCTTCTCAACCACATTCGATACCCCTGAATACTCATTACTAGGGACTGGAAAATTTCGCTAATTCAATTACCTGTAGGCTAGTATCCGTTGTACTATATGCATATTCAAGCCCCGTCTATTCGGTCGTTGGCTACTGTTCCACTGAGTAGCAGCTAGTGGACAAATAGTCGGGGCTTGAGCACGCATAGTACTATGGATTCTAGTCTACAGGTAGGCCCTAATTGAATTCGCGAAATTTTCCAGTCCCTACTCATTATTCCTAAACTATTTGTTTCCGACATATGGTTATCTGAAGAAATATATTTGTATTGGTCGTCTTCATCTTCCCTATTATTTTGGGCACTGAATTTTTGAACATTGCTACAAGTGGTGCATTCAAAGTTTAGATAAATTAAACTGCTTACAAAGCACAATTTGACACATTAAAATCCTAATTTTCCCGGGGGTAGAATCATATGACTCCCGTGACTTCAGAGGGGCTATCGACGTTCCCCTCACCCCCTCCGTTGGCACCGCTTCACAAAGCCTAGTTGCGCCACTGCTGGAAAATGTAACGGACAGGTAAACCCGCTCTTCCTCCCACTTGCGATGCACAATGATTGTGTGCGGATGTGTATTTGTGGAAGCAGACCGTTTGACTGGTCTGCGCGTTTCGTTTGTTCACACAGAGCGACTGACGGCAGCTAACTGGCTTAGCATTGTTTGGAGAGCGCGCATGTTGGCATCGCCGGAACAACAGAGTGCTGTGCGCGGAACCCAGAACTGAAGACATTCAGTGTCGGCGACGTATACACATGCGCAGGTACCACGCACAGCACATTGCTGGCACGGGTAAATATTAAGGGTAACGCCTATCTGCTGCTATTTCGCGCGATCTGCGCCTGGGAACGCACGTCGGTTCGTAGTTGGTAGCCGGGCTTAAGAATTAATGGATGCTAGGTTTATTTTTTCGTTTGGACACGGAAACAGGGAAGGCGATAAGTCGAATATAACACGTCCGTCACAACACCTCATCGCCTCTAGGGGCGAATGACTAAACTAGCGACAATGTTCGTAGAATGTGATTTTCAACGGGACTTCAAACAATTGCTAGGGACCCTGTTTTTTCGTGAAAAGAATTTTGACCCAGTTTGATGCAGTGCCTTACGTGCACATCTGCAATTCTGCTTCATGGTTATTGGCAGCGTGTCTGTGTGAAGAGCCGTATCTCATTTGACTGAGCCAATTACAAAAACATTCCTGCAACACTACACGTCTGTGATTTTCCGGTAGAATCCCAAGGCTCGCGACAGTTAAAATATCCAATCACTGACCACACAGCAGAACTGCATATGTGCACGTAAGGCACGGAAACAAAGTGAGGCAAAATTTTTTTCGCGATAAACAAGAGTCCCTAGCAATCATCCTGCTATTTTATTTGTGGAAATTTTGTGGTAAAATCAAGTGCAGGTTTATGTGGTTTTGTTTTACGATTACGGTTGATATATGCTTAGCTAAAACAACGTGAAAAAGTCATTTTTAGCACGTTTTAGGAACTTAGAAATCATGTTTTTAATTAGCAAACGGCATTTTTTAAATCATAGGGACACCGTTTGAAGTATGTCTTCTTTTCGTAGATGAACACATTGGAAAAATGTTAATAGTTACAGAAGAAGACATACTTGCCATACCCCGCTATAGTATGGCTCACACGCCAAGTCCACTAACTCTTTAAGGAAGTAATTTTCTTAAAATCATGGACCTATTTGCATCAAGTAGGCCTACATCAGTACTTGTCTCTACGATAAACTGATTTGTCTTCGTGGCTTGCATGTACAGTGTTTTACATGTTTTATCAACGAACCATAAACAGTGGTGTATGTTCACAAACCCGTACATTTTCATTATCAAGTTCCATTGCAACAAACATTCAAAGATACTCACATTCTATTTTGTTAAAACTGTTCGTAACATAGGTTTAATAATAATTATTTCAAAACAATTTCAGATACGGCATTGCAGAGTGTCTTAATGGTTATTTAAATGTTCAATTGGTTTATTGTGATTACTGTTGTGATCTGTGTGAGAGTAATTAGTTACTAGTTATTTACCTATTTTTGTTACACCTAAGAAATCAATCATGGATAGAGGTACGTCAATTTCGCAAATACATTCCAGGTCAGGTTGAACGCCAAAAATATATACTTCATAATCACGTGTGTGATTAGCTGGCGGCTGTCACGAAACGCATTTGACTACTGCAAGCCAGCAGTAAATGAGGAAATGATTCATAGAGCTATCGCTTGTAATGTTGTAAGCCAATGAATAATCGACTGTATCCAGAGCGTGTACAGGACTGAGTAATCTAGGCTACTGCCAGATGAATCCGCAAAATTGACGTACCTCTAATCATGGACAACAGTCACCTTGACTTTCAAAAATGCATTAAGAACTGATGAATGTCATGATTGGCTGTGAAGACGGTGTTCCAAGACAAGCTACAGTATACCAGACAATATGAGCACGAGGCATTGCCTCTGCGGGTCGCATCCAATAAACGTGTGCTGTGAAGACCGAGATGTATTGCTGGAGATTTCATTTCTTACTGATTGTTAATGGGCCGGAAAATTTCGCGGATTCAATGACCTGCATGTTAGATTGATCTGTCCTATGCATACTAAAGCCTCGACCATTAGCCCACTAGCTGCTACTCGAAGGAACAGCAGACAACGAACGAATAGACGGAGCTTTAGTATGCATAGGAAAACGGATTGTAGCACGTGGGTAATTGAATCCACGAAATTTTCCTGCCCCTTCAGATTGTCTGCTCCTTCTAGCTCAATTTTCCACAGACACCTCGAGAGTGAGTGAGAGATTTTGGTCAGCGCTTAACATCGAGGTCTTCAGCGCTGGTGAAGGTTGACATGACATGAGTGTGGATGAGCACCGGAATGAACGGGCGGGGGAAACGGGAGATCCCCGAGAAAACCCGCCGACCAACGGCATCGTCCGGCACGATTCCCACATACAAATATCCGGGGCCCGACCCCGCCGGAAATCGAACCAGTATCGCCTTGGTGAGAGGCGATTGGTCAGACCATTCGGCCACCGCGGCCCCTAAACGTCGAGATTTATGAACAGTCATTGCTTAGCAGCACATGTCTTTGGAACACTCTAGTCTTCGCCTCTGATTATGAATGTCAATATTTAATCATAATAATTAGAGGCCCGGATATTTCGCGGGTTTAACGCCCAGCAGGCTAGACTCCACAGTCCTGTGTGCACTGTCCTCAGCTATATTTGTTCATTGGCTGCTGCTTCAGTGAGTGAGGATTTGAACATTTGACGATGTAGCGCAGGAGTCCGTGAGCGTTTTTACGCATGTCCGCCGTTGGTTCGGAGTCCGCAAGGTCACGTTTAATAAACAATGACCCGATCGAAATAGTTTCCAACATATACATGACTTAGAAATCCAACCTCTCCTCAGTTGAATCCGCGAAATTTCCGGGGCTCTAATAATAATTAGGTACAAGGAGACGAACATTAATCCAATATGTCCAGCAAACTACGCCCTTAACGTCTTGTCAACAGCAAACACATTAGAGACAGAAACAATGGTCCGCGCAAAAAGGAAGCGGGGAATGAAATAACAATGAACTTTACTTAAGGCGGCCGCCTACCCCAAGCTTCAAATACATTGTAGCGTGTTCGTAAACAGGTTCTTTCTACGAAAATATTCCACGTGTGCCCATTGTGCCAACGTACGAAAAGAAAAGAAACTTCAGACAAGGTCGGAACCTCATTGTTAAGACGTCATGCCCATTAAAAACGCTGTTTCTAAGCCCTCCAACATGGATAAACACGTCCATTTCAGACTGCCATGCTTCAAAATGTACTAACCGGATGTATGTGAAACTCAGATAGCGACCTACACTGAACTTAGTTGCAGAATTTCCACCAGTAAAATTATATGGTCACCGCTTAGTGTCCCATAGTAAAAACCGTTCGGCTGGAACCTTGCACGCTAGTTCAGCGCTTGGCTTGTTGAGACGACGCGGCATTTGATGCGCGTTTCAAGGTCGACAGTACTGCTCCGTCGCTTTTGAGCCTCTCGCGCGCGGGTAGGCGGCGCCCTTAAGAATGATGTCGGGAATCCTTGGATAACCGAAATCAGTGCATTTTGTTCAACTATCGCGATACTTCTTGTGACAACTTTTCCTTGAATACATTGCAGTTTCTAGCAACAAGCATGTTCGAGTGATAGCTGTCCGACACGACATAGATGTCTTCAGACCAATCACTGACATCAAAATATTACACTAGCAGGAATACTCATTGGTTCTGTCAAATACGGTGTGCTAGTTTCACGTACAGCGACAGCCACTACAGAACTACTGAACAGGACGTTGAAACCTAGCGAAAATTCAAGTTTTTCCTGCGATAAATAGAGGCAAGGTTGTTACGAAGATTCATCTGACAGTTGCCTAGACTTCTAAGGTCTTTACACACACACTACCAGAGTCGATTATCATCTGGATTTAAACAAACATAGGGGGTATCTCCACGGATTATTAAATTATTTGTTACTGGTTCGCAGTCGTCAAAGGTGTATCAAAACAGTAGGCTTTCGTCCAATGACGGAATTGACAAGGACGTGTGCGTACTTGTCCTAATTGACAGAATAAATCCGCAAAGTATTCGTGCCTTTAGCGACAAATCACTGTCCTAGAAATCAGGATGGCCAGGGCCGTAAATCGAATCCGGATGCTCCAGAATGTGAGTCGAACATGGTGCCGTTACACTACATCGCTCGGTAACGTACATTACGACTAAGGTTAATTCTACTACAGGTTAGAAAGATCAATGTCAAAAGTTTGTCACGAGGAAAAATTCTGCCGCTTGAGCGCTGGTATCGGCAGGGGGTGCAAACTGACTAATCACAGAGCTTACCTGAATTTTAAGTTAAATATATCTGATGATTTAAAACGCGAAATACGTTTGTTTTCACTTAAGATTAAGTTAAATTACTTCTGTCATTTTCAAGCCTATTTAAATTTAATGTTACCATAGTTTCGTATTTGTCTGGTCCCTTAGCGATAGAAGCGAAACTAGCGGCAGAAATTTTCCCTGTGCCAAACTCTCACATAAGAAAACACATTTTTTTAACCTGTGGTAGAATTAACTTTAATTAGGACGAATATTGCTCAGTTCCCACTCGACTCATCGACACACGCGCAGTCTTCCCGTCGATGAATCGCCTGGGAGGTGATTATATATACGTATATGTACACATGTTTTATTGTGCAGAGACATGGAGAATGTATAAAATATAAGACTATTTGAGTAACAGAATAAAAATAATTGTAGTTAAATAACATGATTGAAAACTAAACGAAGGACAGAAAAAAAATTTAATTGGTTATTAACATACACTACTGTGCAAAATTGATCATGTGAGCTTTAAATGAATTTTGCAATGAAGGTGTTTGAAAAATTTATGTGGTTTTTTTATATACGCTATTACTAGAGTCACGATTTTATGGTGGAAAGATTTTTGCACCATTTGGTTTCAATGTCTTATGTTCACAACCTCAACTCTGTTTCATGGTCAGTCATTGGACGTTTTAACTGTCACTTGTCTTGAGGTTCCGCTGACAAATCACAGACGTATGGCGTCACAATAGCCTCATTGTTATTGGTGCAGTCGAAAGAGAGACGTGTCTGAACAAAGACCCGGTGCCAATAGCCGTGAAGCAGAGCTGCCGAGGTGCACGTGAGACACTGAAACAAAATGATGCAGAAATCTTTTCGCGACAAAACCGGGACTCTAGCTATTACTTATGTTGCTGACTCGCCGAAAATCTGCAGTTACATTAAATGTCTAAACACGAGAAAATTCAATGACGTGTATCCTACAAAACACTCCAGATTGGCCAAACTAACAGTAGGAAATAAAATTGACAAAATATGCGAGACTATTAAACAAGGATAAAATGGCGTTACATTGTACAGTTACAGCATAACGGGAATTGCACAGTGACGAAAAATGTCAAAACAGGAGCAGACAGCACAAAGATAACATGTGTCAAGCGCAGGTATCCCAGTTGTTTCTCATGATAGTTCGTCCTTACTGTATATAAGTTTTTCTTTTTTTTTTAAGTACGTAGAAGGTAAGGATTGAAATTGTTTCAATGCTGAACCTACACTCGACTAGCTGTTCGTTAAAGTGGAGGATGCATGCATCGCGGCAGAGCAGAAGCCACAGCATCATTTGTGGCCGTGATCACACCCCGAAGTGAGCAAGAGTATAGCAAAGTAAATGCACATAAAAACCAGTGCTATAGAGTAAGGCACTGGGGGAAGCGTGCTACAAAACGTGCAGAGATTTACTGTTGAATCTCAGGAATAAACGGAATAGAAAAAACTTGGAAATAAAGTATTTGGATGAAAACTGCATACAGGATGCATCGTTACAGCGGTTAAAACTTTCACGAAATATAAGAGAACATCCAAACTATGGGAAATCGCATAGCGATGCTTTCCTGGCGCGGCAGTGACGACACAAAACACAAGAAAGAAAGGACACGAAAAGAGGAGAAAACATGTTTATAAAGAAAAAGAACATAAAGAGACATCAATCGTCGTCACCAGCCAAAGAGTTTGTAGCATTTTTTGCTGTACTAGGATTAATAAACTTTGTTTTTTCCTCTTGTTCGTGTCATTCTTGTGTTTCGTGTCGCAGGAGAGTGTTTCCGACCATGCATTGCTATGTTATTTCCCATCGTCTGGGTGTACTTTATATGTCGTGAAAGTTAGTAACCTCTGTACTGATACGCCGTACATAAAAGATGGAGGGCACGGTCTATGACAGTCGCTTTAACGTGGGCCGGGGCGTGTTGCACGCTAGCTGGCACCGCCCACTTGTCTTTTGATGACCTTGTGTTGCGATGTGTCTTACATGACCAGGGTGAGCCGGGACACTGCTGGAAGGTGTTCTCACGATCTCAATGGCTCGCCTCTCCACGCCCACGTATGATATTTCAGTGACAATACTGCGGTTCTCTCTACCAAAAACATTCACTCGCGACCAGGCTATTTTACAATACCACATTTTTCGCAGTGGTATTCTACAAAAGAGTACCTCTCGTTGAGTACTCTCAAAAAAATCACTTTGCTATAGAAGTAAGTTTTCACATATGTTTTCTATTCGTCTGTTTTATAAAAGTTTCGTTAATATGTAGATTAATGCAATTTGTAAGGAAAATTTTTTGGAGTAATTTTTCCAACGGAAAAAAAAATAATTAAAAATGAATAGAATATTCTTTCAAGTACGTAATTTGAGAACAGAAACTCTCTCACATATTCAATTTCTTACAAAAGTAGTACTGTTTCAAAGTAGTGTGACAGCACTTTGGAGGAGTGGAAGAGACGTTGTTTTCACTTCGTCTCGCACAAATCTATGAGAAATTGCCTTGAAAGAAAAAAAAAACAGCGAGAAATATTATTGTAATACAAAACTCTTATAAAGAGTGTGGAAGTTGTGATCTCTCTCTCTCTCTCTCTCTTCGTCATTACAAAACACTCTTTTAAGGTGCAGCAAACAACAGCTGAAAATAGCAATGCGCGACGGACCAATTTCATAAACTTGTATTCCTGTTCGTATTTTTCTCTCGTCTAAACAAGTATTTTGATGTCACATCAGGAACAAACCAAGGGCAAACCTTTTCGTATTTCAGACCATCATATATTCATCATCTAATATTGCTCTGACACTAGTATTGATAGACTTAGTGAACAAGTCCTGCAACCGCAGTAAATTCAATAATTTTTGTGTTCTGACAATTTTCAACACTTGTATACACAAACTACAGTAGTTTTTTTGCAACATAAATTAACGGTCATATTGCCTTAAATTATTCTTCAAACCCAAGGATAAACATTTAGTTGTAACATTAAAATTATATTGATGTTTGTTTAAAAATACTGCTGAGGAAGAGAGTGTAATTTTTATACTTTTATATGTGTCGTCAATACATTTCAGTTAATATTTACAGAAAATAAAAATGTATTATTTAGGTTATACAAATAATGTATTATAAAATATTTCTTCTAAGATAATTCGCATAAAATTAAACATGCTGTCAGTAAATTAGTAAACAAACAGCTCCAACCAAAGTTATAAGATCAGTAGTTCCTTAAGAGTAAATACGCATAACCTCTTTTATTTGCTTGCATTGTGTATTTGGGTCAACTCGCTTGGAGAAAGTCAAATTTAGATTGTTTTTCTTCAAAATAAGAAGTTTTTTTCTCAGGTACTAATCACATAGTCAGGACAAACGCGCTGACGATTCATATTTGTTTCAGTATGTCATAAATATCGTGTCTCGTGCTGTTTTTTTTTTTAATGAAGGGCATAGTTCATAGACAGATTCAGGATAATCCATTTTAAGCCATTTTTTTTCGAACGGGAAAATTACGCATTATGTCGAGTACGCAAGCCGAAGATTAACAATGATGAATGCATATTCGTTAACATAAATGTTTTACTATAAAGGTTGTCACTATGAAAACTGAATGTGAAATTTCCAGCAAAAGACACAACGGAAATGACTGGTTTGAAATGGTTGGGTATGTCTTAGTTTTCGAAATCACTAGAGCCTATCACACATGGGCAAGGACAGGAAAATTTCGCAAAAAATATTTTTGCCCCACTTAGTTTCAGTGCCTTGTGTGCACAAGTGTAACATGGCTTCGAGGTTATTGACTGTGCGTATTTGTACAGAGTCGTCTTTCATTTGACTGTGATAGTCAGTACAATGTTAACCGTCACTACACGCGTCTGTGACTTGCGGGAATAGGTCGTTAGGGATAAAGTGATACTAGACGTTGCTGCATTGAATTCAACCTTAAACATAGTTGCCTTACTGCTTGTATTGCTGGCAGCGAATTCGCTGAATATAGTTCCAATAGTTTCCGATTTTAATACAATACTTTAAAAAATGAAACCTACGTAAACCAAATACTTGTATTTTATATAATTAATAATTGTCAATCAAACTGTACAGGTTTCTACCGTCTGAAAAATTGATCTTACACGCGAAAACATCGAGTGACGTGTCCAGAGAGGTTTGTAATTTCCAGTCGCTAGACGTTACACGAGGAAAGATACGAATTACATGAAAATATAAATTCAGCAGGGCTTTCTTGAGTGCTCACTTTATTCCGAATCGGGTTTATAACCCCCAGACGATGGGAGTTAAGACATCTAATCAATGACCACGAAGCAGAGATGCAGATGTGCTCGTAAGACACTGAAACAAAGTGCTGCAAAAATATTTTCGTGAAAACTTCCTGTCCCTGCACATAGAACATTTTCTCTACTTTCTTCAGTGAAAAGTCTTCAGTCACAATTGGTCAGCGTTACTCATTTACTCATTATGTATATGTACATTATTTACATACGTCATCATATCTCTCTCAATCTATCTACCTCTATCTCTTTCTCGATATTTCTTACCCACATTTCTAATAATGAGTGCCTCAGTTTTTTATAAATTGGCCATTTATGTTGCAGTTAATTTGAAAAACTTTTATTATTGTAGATACATATTTTGCGTTGATTATTCACTTACCAAAAATTAAATGACATACTGTTTGGTACAGTCAAATAGCCTATAATTAGAACTTGAAGATTGTGAACATTTTAGTAAAGGGAATCTAGGCTACACATGACAAATAAAAATACAATAATAATTAACTATTTCACGGAGAAATTTAAGCAAACTGGTTTGTAAGACGTTTATAACTCGTGGGTCAACCACATGTAAAGTACATTTTAAATTTTACACTGCAGTAGATGTAGACACGAGGTTTCCCTCTTCCCTGCGAAGAATCATGTTTTATTAGGGGGGGGGGGGACAAATCACTACGAAATGTTTATCTGCACAGTTATTGAACCAACAGTTTTTTTACCTACTAGAAATAGACCGACGGATGTGTGAATTTTTTTCATTGTTTTCTTCACGAGTGGTATGAATTGCGAAATTAGCCTAAAACACATAAGTCATTACAACTAAAAAAATGCGAACAACAAATTAAACATATTTTAATATTTTGGATTACTAAGACACAACAACCCTTTTTAATTATGATGTAATAGCCGTAGAGAAAAGGAAGTATTTTTAGATTCTCTGTTGGAGACCGGAAGTTTTAAAGTAAACAGATCATATAAAATTTTATTAAGTTTTTAAAATCTTCTGTAGTATTAACAGCAGTTACGAAACAAAATAAATAATTGTATGTAAATAGCAACAAAAATTATCTTGTCTGAAGATATGCTGTACTGCTGAAGAATGTAAACATAAAATACATTCTTGGCACTGTATCCTCCATTTGGGCGTAAAATATCTGCCAGAACCCAGGCCGAAAAAAAAACCTTTGAGGATTCCTCCCTTGAGGATAGCTATCCAAATTATAATATTATCTCTGCCACTGTAGAGATGGCTCTAAAAGTGAAGGGACGAAAATTGCGAACGTTTCTGACGCGCACCGTTACCTCTTAAAGATAAACCGACATTGATTGTCATTGCCGTCATACTTTGTGATTATTTTGGTTGACACATTATTTCACAAAGTTTGGCCTACATAAAAATTAAAATGCAGTTCCGATAACGGACATAAACTACGTGTGCTTTTAAAATGAACGTCGAGTGGTCTTGATGCCAGATAAATGGTTAGTTGGACTAAGAAAATATTTGTTTCAATAGTTATAAAAAATACTTCCTGAAAGAAAAAAAGAAAAACAAACACAAAACACCTCGGTTTTTGAAAAAAATATATATATATATGCTTTGAAAAACTGACAAATTTGTGTCAGAAAAATGTACAACTGAACTTACCGTATCATTGCATTGTGACTAGAAAGTAAAATTTTATATTAATATTTTACTAAAAAATAACTTACTGCTGAACTGCCTATTTTTAAAGTTATTTGGGGCAAAACAAATATTTCCGGGCATAAGTGTATCCATTCAAAACAAGCTCATGTAAACCTCTGGGTTACCTTCAAAAACACTCTTATTGTTTCACAGAAAGAAACATTTTTGTAGAAAGTCTTCCCTGCAAAATTATCTTGTAGTACGAAAATAATTTTGTGGTGGCCACAATATTTTAGTGGTTTCAGTAAAATGCTAATGTGGTGATCACAAAATAAATTTTTCAGGGTGAATACCAACAAAATATTTCGAAACTGCCACAAAACATTATTTCCGTATAGTGATTAAAACAATAATATCGAGCACAACAGGAAATCGTTAGAGACAGGTCACAGTAAAGTTTACACTTTTGGAGACCAGTCTTATTTATGAATGACAGTTAATAAATACATTTTATTTAGCCTCATACGCTAATTTTTCAGTACAGCAAAATCTATACTCCGTGGTTTTACTCACAGTCATGTTTATATTAACAACTGGCGGAATAATATACACTGTCTGAAAAAAGAAGCAATGCGGTTCAAAAATGCTCAGTTTACGTTGGAGAATTCAATTATACTCTGCACAATAACCTGTGAATACAATCTGAGAAATTCTAATAATATTATAAAATACATTTAGTTAGATGTTACTAACTAAAGAACCATCGAGGATCAAAATCAGTTCCATGTAGTACTACTGTTTAGGAAAAGTAAAAAAAAAAAAAAGCGCGAGAGGCAGTTCGAAATGTGGTTAATAATTACGCATATGTGTGCATGTACGTATGTGTACATATATGTATTTTTTTCCGAAGTAATTATATTTATATTGATAAAGTCGAAATGAAATACAACTACTGATGCTGTTAACGAAATGTTTTGATAAAAAAGAGTTTGCTGTAGTTCATATTTACATTGAGGAGTTTTAGTAGTCCTTTTGGATAATTACAAATAACAGATTGAAAATATATTAACATAGATTTTTACGTAAGATAAATGGCTGCGTGACTACAGCTTTCCTGTTATTTATTTCCATTCTCGTAACAACTGGCCGCTGTGTTAGGAACACAAGGAAACTCGACTGTCATGCAATGTAAAAAAAGTTTATTACGTTTACAAGGAAAATCCTTGGAAACCTAGTTGCCAAAGAAATTCCTTGTAAAACTGCGAAGGTGGTTCTTTGTAAAATTACACGGTAGGCTATAGCTGTGTAACTGTACTTGCAGTAAGAAAAAAATTGAATTTTAAATATTAAATTATAAATACCAATTTGGTACTAAACTTATTTATTAAATAACGTTTGAACAACTAAGCTTTACATGACATTATTCTAAAAATAAAAAATGCATGGAGACACTCAGATTCGAACCCATACGTCTGCGCTTAGATATTACATGTCTTAGGCCATAACCCTAGACCACTTTTACATATACAATAGCGTATTTTGTGTTTGTAGGCCTGTACATTAAATGAATATTTCATTGTTAAAACATTTTTCATTTTAAAGCATAGGATCAAATGTGAAAATTCACTCTATTCCAGAAAAATGATTTCTAGATGATGTAATATTTATATAACTCTGTAGTTTCCGGTGAACCTATGATTTTGATAGCCTATACTACAAATATTTTCGAAGTTTTTTACGAAGATATTCCTTAGGAATTCCTTTGTAATATTACAAACTTTATCTTTGTAACTTAACAACTAATTGTTTTACTTTAAGGATTTGTAAAAGTACAAATTAAATAATTGTAAATTATTTTTTTTTACAATGTGGTGAAGATTTCAACACTGGTAATGTTCATCTGTATTTTTATTCTGTTAATGCATTTATTTTGTAAATATCGTGTACATAAAATAATATCCTTCTGCATATGGACGTACATCTGTGTCACAAGCTGAGAAGTGTAGGCTTCTAAACAAAACATTCATCACTTAGGCCTGTAGTGATATTTTGCCCAAACGTTTCGTTATAAACACAAGAGGAACGCAGTATTAAGAATCAAAACTAGGCGAAAGTTGAACAGAAAAAACGAAACCGTTTTTCATTTCAAAGGTAGACTACGTAAAAAAAAACTTTTATTCCAAAATTCAGTTTTTGAGGGAACTATAATAAAAAAAGTTAAGTAACATTTTAAGAACGTCAAAGTAAGGTGATACGAAAACACAATACATACACTTAGTAAATATTGTTTAAAGATAAGAAATTAAGCATTATTTACCATTGCGTGCAAATCTATAAATGGGCAACATTTATGCTTTCTGCAATTGCCAACTAACAAATCAGCATGTTTGTAAACAAGCTTTGTTTCCCACAGTACTTTTCCCCTGCGGTGACGTCAGGGGGCGTGTATTTCAAGTCGTCCATTGAATAGTAGATTATACTCTGTTATGTATAGGAAAGTGAAGTTTAGTCTGCTACCAAATGATAACGCAAATTCTTCATGTCTCTAGTGATGAGTGATGCCTGATGCGGGTCGCGGTCTGTTAAGGACCTTGGCGTGTTGCCGCACGTGCCAGGGGCAAGCTCAGTGTCTTGGCGAAGGACATGTGCTGACCATGACTGTCAGCGACGTCAGCGCGCGTCCTACTCGCACGTCAGCGCCGCTAGAATCCTTGACGCTACCCGATGTTCAAAGTTTGTTCACGTCATCAAACACTTCACCTCGACATTCCAGCGCTATTTTGTGGTTTCATGATGCGATTGTTATACCTTGCGCTTTGGAACGCTACTTAGTTGATTTAACCATAAACATACGAATTATATTTTAAATATGCTTCTGTACGAACTTCAATGTAAATTATTACACATTATTAGAATTCAAAAAATCTCGGCAGCAGTAATAAGTACCAGTTTTTGAGAACACGAGATTTTGTTCAACTATGGCGAATAATTTACCATAAAATGTGTCACAGTTTAGAATTTGAACTAAAAGTACACCATATAGACATTCCAATACAGTTTGACATACATTTATTTTGCTCTCTTAAGTAAGATATCAATTTACGTACCTTATAAATTTTACTGTAAGTAAATCAATAAATTAGAAATTCCACCATGATTTTAATATGTTATTAATGTGAAATCACAATGCTGCAATATTTTCTTCAGACGCTTCGTTGATACAATATCGAAATGGCTTGTATTATAATGTCATTATGAATTACGCAATTTCAGTGTTCGCTCTTGCTAAGAAATCGAGATATATTTTTCTTAAATAAATAAATTTGTTATTTTTCTATAAATACATTATCGTTGTCTTTATTAAACTGACCGGAAGGTCTAGGTGGAAGCGAATTGAACACAACTTCAATATTTAATATAATGTCAAACAAAACTGACAGCAAATGTAACAACATTAATGCTTTATGTAAAATTTTAAAAAGCCTAAATTACTTTAAATACTTTTATTTTTCAAAGTTTAAAATTTCAGCAAGCTACCAGCGAGTAATCGTTAAATTCTAAATCCCTTTAGCGTGCACACCCACACACGCGCAGCACCCAAACTAGGAACTAGAAATACTTTCGACTTTAAGTAGCTGACACAGCCAACTGAAATCTGATCACGTACGAACTGCTGGCAGTTAACTACTTAATCCTATAGCTAATATATAACAGAAACATTGCAACATTCTTCGTTCATAACAACGTATTTAGACTTGACAACTTCACAGTTATTCAGGTTGGTATATTGTTTTACACAGTATTTTTAATTTCCTTCAAAATGAAATATTTTAATTTGTAAACATGTAAATTACTTTATTTTTATTACAAACGCGAGTTTAACTGCCCCAACTACAATGTAACAAGTACGTAAACAGTTGGCAGCGAATTGCGCAAAGAAGTTCCATTTGTAAACGTTGGCTAAGTTAAAATCGTTTGTGTGTAGTTTTTTTTTTTTTTTTTTTTTTTTTTTTTTTTTTTTTTTTTTTTTTTTTTTTTTTTTTTTTTTTTTTTTTTTTTTTTTTTTTTTTTTTTTTTGTTTTATTCACGTGCGTAATATTCGACTTACTACTAAATCTGTCTAGAAAAACTGCACACTTTCATCTGATAGACTCATGGCTGCTAGCCAATAAGTAGATTTTGTATATGGGGAGTGAAAGAACACCCAGAAATTTGAAAGGAGAAGCGATATAGAACTTTTGAAATGTAGAGCAGAGTGGAGTAATAATACACTGCGGGTAAGAGTGCGCGTGGTATATTTAAAGTGATCTGCCATAACAGTTGGTACGACTGTCCATCCTACAGTGCTTTCAAGATGGATGCGATTCAGGAAGTGTGAAGAAAATTAAGCAAAACCTATTTACTTAGATTGGGAAAAGTGATAAGAAGTCCACTACTTTATGTAATTATTTTCTTGGTTGATTTACAACGTATGTCATCATTGAAAGCAGTTTATGAAATATAAATTATTATTAACAAAAGCTGGTTTTGTGCTGCGTTCATTGATTCTTAAGGTTGTAAAGTGCTTCACAATGTCACTTGTGTATATTGGTTTAATCTAACCACACAGTATGGGTACGGCCCGGTAGTTTTTGCGAAAAGATTTTTGCTCCACTTTGTTTCAGTGTCTTACGTGGACACCAGTAGCTCAACTTAATGATTGTTGGCAGAGTGTTTTTGTGCAGAGTCGTTATTCATTTGACTGTGCCAATCAGTACACGGATAACTGCCACACATCACGTCTGGGACTTGCGGGTTTGGCCTCCACACGCTGGGTGTTAAGGCATCCAATCACTGACCACATAGCAGAGCTGCAGGCGTGCACGTAAAGCACTGAAACAAAGTGATGCAAAAATCTTTTCGCGAAAACAACCGGGCCCTACACAATTGCAACTAGCCCTTGACTTATATGTTACCTCTATGAAGTCGCTGAGCTAATGATAGAATGTAACTAAATGCAGGCCCATATCACTGTTTCAGCGAGCAGCCAGTGAGCATATTATATCTACCTGAGTACATATGTATATATTCTTGGAGGCTAGCCTACAGGCCAGTGAACTAGCGGGTTTTTCCGGTCTCTACTTACTGGTATTGATCTATGCACGTGTGAACAGTTTTGGGGCGAATAGCGCACGTTCTGTGTTCAAGCTGTACTATTATAATTGGACCTGTTTAAGACAGAAACAGTGCTTCAAACAAAGGTGGTTAGAGATGAGGGTTTATTGCGGGAAAACTTGACTGTTTGCTCGGTTTGAACGCACGTTCAGCTTACCAGAAGATTACTGACTTTCGCTTTTATGTGGAGCTGTTGCCCTATTTGGCCGAGCCTATAAGAATCCCGCTGTTGTAATATTCTATGCCTGTTATTGGTCCGCAAACAGCTATATTGTGTCAGACGTACATCGCCCAATAATATGTGTTACAATTAACTACAGCATTTTGAAGGGTATGTTGGCACAAAATATTTTCGCGATATACATACCATCATCTCTAATGATGACCACTATTGATACAAATATTCAGTGTTGTACACAGCACGTTGAAACGTAGTAAACAATCAATTAATTTTTCCCGCTATTTTCCGGTGCCCAATATGCATGATATATTAAACATGCCAGCACCGCCGTCGAAAGAGAAGAAGTCGAAACCGCATTGCCTTTCAAAATTACAGTGGAAACACGGCTAAGCGAAAAATGTAAAGATTCTAATCCACATGGGAGTCCGTAAATGAAAGTACTACACTAGAGCACATAATGATAAAAATAAACTTCAGAAGCAAGACTACAGTTGCCCTGGTAGTTCTGAGAAGTACACAGACCTCCAATGAAGACTGGATTCAATACGAACAATGTGCAGATGGTGGCATAAAAAGTGTACATCATACGGACACAGACTAAATAGTAATACAGACGTGAAATGACGTGGCGGCTCGTTTGATATAGGCGAACTTGGCCGCTTATTGGCTGCCCGAGGCTGTAGACTCCAGCCCCGTGTCTGTTTGGCTCCTGCATGTTACTACAGGTTTCCTATTGGCCTGGCTGCCGACTAGCAGAGCAGCTGCCTCACGCTGATTGGCAGTAGG
>PNEQ01032244.1:0-37257 GCA_003012365.1 Medauroidea extradentata
TGACAGGTTGGTATTTCTCGACCATGACGAGGGTGAACGTGCAATTGAATACAGGAATTGGAAATATGTTCAGCAATGATAACGACTGTCCGACAGCTTGGTATTACTCGATCACGACGAGTGTGCACGTGAAGTGGAAGACGGGAATTGGAAATATGTTCAGCATTTATAACGACTAGCCGGCAGCTTGGTATTATTCTACCACGACGAGAGTGCACGTGCAGCAGAATATAGGAATTGGAAATATGTTCAGCATTGATAACGACCATCCGGCAGCTTGGAATTACTCGACCACGAGGAGGGTGATCGTGCAGCAGAATATCGGAATTAGAAATATGATCAGCATTGATAACGACTGTCCGACAGCTTGGTATCACTCAACCACGACGAGAGTGCACGTGCAGTAGAATACAGGAATCGGAAATATGTTCAGCATTGATAACGACTGTCTGACAGGTTGGTATTTCTCGACCATGATGAGGGTGCACATGCAGTTGAATACAGGAATTAGAAATATGTTCAGCATTGATAACGACCGTCCGACAGCTTGGTATTACTCAACCACGACGAGGGTGCACGTGCAGTAGAATACAGGAATTTGAAATACGTTCAGCAATGATAACGACCATCCGGCAGCTTGGTATTACTCTACCACAATGAGGGTGCACGTGCAGCAGAATACGGGAATCGGAAATATGTGCAGCATTGATAACGACTGTCTGGCAGGTTGGTATTTCTCGACCATGACGAGTGTGCACGTGCAGCAGAATACAGGAATTTGAAATACGTTCAGCAATGATAACGACCATCCGGCAGCTTGGTATTACTCTACCACAATGAGGGTGCACGTGCAGCAGATTATAGGAATTAGAAATATGTTCAGCATTGATAACGACCGTCCGACAGCTTGGTATTACTCAACCACGACGAGGGTGCACGTGCAGTAGAATACAGGAATCGGAAATATGTGCAGCATTGATAACGACTGTCTGGCAGGTTGGTATTTCTCGACCATGACGAGGGTGCACGTGCAGCAGAATACAGGAATTGGAAATACCTTCAGCATTGATAACGACCATCCGGCAGCTTGGTATTACTCTACCACAATGAGGGTACACGTGCAGCAGAATACGGGAATCGGAAATATGTTCAGCATTGATAACGACCATCCGGCAGCTTGGTTTTTGTCGACCACGTCAAGTGTGCATGTGCCAGTGAAAAACGAAATTTGGAAATACGTTCAGCATTGATAACGACTGTCCGGCAGTTTTGTGTAACTCGACCACGACGAGTGTGCACGTGAAGTGGAAGACGGAAATTGGAAATACTTTCAACATTGATGACGACTAGCCGGCAGCTTCGTATTTCTCGATCACGACTGGTGTGCACGTGCTGCAGAATACAGGAATCGGATATATGTTCAGAATTGATAACGACTGTCTGGCAGCTTGGTATTACTCGACCACGACGAGAGTGCTCGTTCAGCAGAATACAGGAATCGGAAATATGTTCAGCTTTGATAACGACTGTCTGGCAGCTTGGTATTACTCGACCACGACGAGGGTGCACGTGCAGCAGAATACAGGAATTGGAAATATGTTCAGCATTGATAACGACTGTCCGGCAGCTTGGTATTACTCAACCACGACGAGGGTACGTGTTCAATGGAAGACGGGAATTGGAAATACGTTCAGCATTGATAACGACCATCTGGCAGCTTGATTGGTAACCTGGCAAAAACAGTTGCAAAGAAAGAAGCTAATAATCAATTCAGATAAATGTATTATGGTAAATAAAACGTTGCTTACCGTATATATGATCATAGTAAAGCTGGCGCCGACGAGTTTTACCTGTCTCAAAGATTCGCGATTAACAATGACAATCGTTGTGGAAAATGTAATAAAACTGTACGGAATGGACTGTTCTGCTGTGTTGATGATAAATGGTTTTAATTTAAAAAATGTAGTGACGTCGAGGAAAGTAATTTTCAGAAAATGATTGGGAGTGTGAGAACTGCAAGAATGAAAATGGCGAGAGAAACGGCGACAAAGACAAATTCCCAGAAACCGATGTGGCGTGCAAGTATGAACAATTAATCGGTCAATTGACGGAAGAAGTAAATTCTCTAAGATAAATTATTAAGCCTTTGAAGATAGATATTTCTTTAAGAACCGCGCAGGACCTGAAAGAAACTGTTTTTCTGAGCACATGGTTACCGGCAGTGGCGAAGCGAAATGTTTCGACATATAGCAACGGAAAATCTTCAAATTTTTTACTACCAGTACAGAATAGGTTTAATATTCTCGACAGATTATCTGGCAGGCAATAAATTGCACCCTCACTTGTATTTCTTCTCAATATTTCACATAAATATGTTTTGTGAAGGTGACTTGTATTACATCTTTGAAAAGCAATACAAAATACGTACATGTTACACACACATTGGTAGGACCGTACCACCCACTCGTTTTTCTCCAAGTTGTACACCACAATAGTGGCTGTGCAAATACTTACGAATCAATGTAATCATTCACAATACCTATCTTATTGTCTGTTAGATTTAATTTTTGTTCGGTAAAACGTCGCTTTGTAAGGGTGGATATCTCCCTTACAAGTTACTGTACGATATTTTTCGTAAGTAATGTTTGGTAATCCATTTTGGATAGAGCAATTGAGCACTTCCAAACACAATGTACGCAATATTGCCTATGCTCTCCTGGTACTCTATCGCTTCAGCCAAAGCTTCGCGTGCATTTTTCACGAAAACTATGAGCCCTAGACAGTTGCAATAAGAGGACCATTTTTATTACAAAGCTCTCATTACTCAATAAAACTTCGTCAAATGTTTCACTATCCCGATGGCACAACAAGTACAGGGAGGCTAGCGGGTGTATACACCTTTGCCAGTTCATATTTTCTTGTCGAGTGTGAAGAAAGTTTCCATGTCTTGCTAGAGGAAGATACCGAAGCATTTGATGATATAATTCAACTTATAAGGAGGCATATACTCCAGCACTACTACTCATTCATATTGGGCGCGACCGAAGCAGGTGGTCACTTCGTAGATCGGCTACACCAGTGCATCCATCTCTACCATTGCTGTGGAGCGATGAAGAGGACAATACTGCAGGGCTACCATGACGGGTGTCTCCAAGGTTGAGGTTCTGCCCCTTCAGGATGAAGGCAGTGAGTACGTTCTGTGTTCAACAATGGGCTCGTCCATCATGTGAACCAAGAACCTGGACGAAGTGTACAATGATAGTGAGCAGGAAGAGAAGGCAGAAGGTGAGGATGCTGTGGAGGAAGTGCGGCGAGAGCCCCAAGCGCTGCGGGCCCAGGTTCGGGGCCAGCATGAGGAAATCCTGAAGCTGCAGCACCACCTACAGGCTCAGCATGCAGTGGTGGGGATCCGTCACACCGCCACCACCTGCTTCCAGGAGGAAGTCCGCTTCCTCCTACGTATATTGCTGGGGCGAGGACCTGATTATCTGCCTCCTTATTTGTGTATATAATGTTTTTAGTGTTTAATAAATGTGATTTTTTTAATCTTAAAATTGTGAGAGTTGAGAGACATTATTCACCTGTCATAACTTTTTCTTAAAGAGCATCAGATGCACTAGTCCATGTACACTCAATCAGTATTTACATGTCACACTATTACATTACTATAAAAGGTTTTTAAAGTTGACATAATTAATTGAAATGAATAATAATGCAGTTATTACACAAAATTAAAAACAAATTACTTTGGTGAGGTATAATACCTGTCAATACTTGTCAATCTAGATGTCTGGAGGTAAGCATAAAAAAATTATATTGGTGATAGGGGCGAGAGTCCATATAATATAGCATACACATATGTATACTGGTGGAGTAGAATCAAGTGAGTAAATAGGAAAACAAAGATGGCGGCTCAAACCCCTGGTGGTAATTCTTAGAATTAAATCTAATAATCGATTAATCCAACGAGTGGTCCAAGTCGATTACTTGGTGGGAATTTCAAAAATGTTAAATATGGCGGGCTCCAGCCCGCATAAACAAATGACTGTTGAAAATTGGCGGGAATAAAAATTAAATGTGGCGGCCTCCAGGCTATGAAAACAAATGACTGTTGAAAATTGGTGGGGGTGGGGGAAATTATTTCAAGATGGTAAATGGTTTAAAATAATTTGTAGATTTTTTTTTAAATTTTGGAAAATTTTGAAAGTGATGTAATCCAAGATGGCTACCGGAAACAAGATGGCGGCCGGAAACAATATGGCTGCCGGAAACAAGATGGCGGCGGTGACGTCATCCAAGATGGTGGACGAATCTTCAAATCCTCAGCCTTAAGCCTCTGTCCCTGGAGGAACTAAACCTATCTACTGATACATCTTGTGTTCGTTTACATAGTCCTACTTACTTACTTACTTACTTACTTACTTACTTATGATCTGTCAAAAATGGAATTCTTATACGGTATGGACTGTACATGACTATCCGTCTGTCTTCTGCTTGCAGCGTATGCGTTCCTTCACCATTCATCCGAGTACGACGAAACTTATGTGACTTGTTGTGCGCCTGCGAAAGTTTGTGACCAGAAAACCTCAATTGGAAGTGAAAAAATGTATTAATTTTGCTAAACGTTTTTTATAAATTTTATTTTTTTTCCTTTTTCTTCTTTTTTTTTGTTATGTATTCAATATAGCCATAATTATGTTTACGGATAACTTAATATATTTTTGACTACTTAGCCTGAACTCAGGGATCTAGCTAATAATTGTAGCGTCCAGACCATATTAAGGTAACTAGGTGTCAGCAATATTTGTTCACAATGATTCCAGTTGGACTTACCAGGTTATTGTTCCACATTCGCCTGATATTGTTACCACTCCTCCTATTTGGAGCGGTGTTGTTTCCTGGAAGCTCAGAAGTGAAGAAACTACTCGAGCAGCAATGGCGCGCTGTCATGTTCAATAACTGAATAGCTTATTTACGCTGGGGTTATTATTTGATACATATTTAGATTGTGCTAGTAAAGATACATTAACTTTGAATCATAGGTATGCATTTCATCATGTCTATAACTCTAAAACCCATTACAAGGTTACTCAATGTACGGTATTATAGATGTAACACACAGTTGCGCTTTACTAGTCATTCATATTAATTAGGTCGACAGTTCCACCTTGGACGAGTGGCCCAGTCTAATATGTACTATTGCGCCAAGGCAATCTGCACATATGAACTCGACATTCTTGTATTTCTTGAGTGAATGAAGAGAATTTAGTCAGCAATTACATCAAAGTATTTAGCGTTAGTGAGAGGTTACATGATGTGGGTATGGGGCAACACCGGAACGAAGGGCCGGGGTAAATGGAAGATCCTCGAGAAAAATCGCCGACTAGTTCGCATCGTCCTGCACGAATCCCACGTGTGAAAATCCGAGGACCAACTCCGGCGAAAATCGAACCTGCTTCGCCTTGGTGGGAGGTGTTTGTTGAGTGCACATTGGTCCACTTGGTGGTTGTGTAGTTCTTGCGCGTACTGTTCTGATTACTTAAGGCGGTTAGTGTGCCAGAGATAGATAGGTTTCCTCACCCACACGATCAATATACTAGCCTGGTTGCAATGCACGTAGCTTGGTTGTTTGTTTGCAGAGTGAAAGTGTCAATGCTAATTAAACCTAACATTTAAATGTAAAAATTAACGATGTTTACTACTAAAAACCAATGAAAATGCCCCGACTTTGTACCAGGAATATTTTTACCAGAATTGGTATGTGTGAGATTACTGACATGTTTTATTGAAGCATATTGACGCACACTTCAATATAAAGCGTGAATACTGAAGCTTATATTGACAATATTGTTGATCATGTAAGGGCCCCTTTAACGTTGAGAATATAATAATAACGAAGATTGTAAGATAGAATTTCGGTGCAATGAATGGGTTTGAAAAGAAACCATGAAATATGATGGTAGGCGTGGTCTGCGTGCCTATGCGTGAGAGTATTTGCTATGGCTGGTCAGTCGTAGACTGCGGGAAAGAGTGGGTTTCCGCTGCAGGCGTGGATAGGAGTGTCGATATTGGTCGGGTGACCACGATGAGGGCAGACGTATCAGTGCGACACAGTGACGTATCTAATATTAGCTCGTCATACTTCGTTCATTTAACTAGGTAATGATGCATAATTTATGTTATGGTGGAATAATGTGTGCTGGAGATGATTCACAGTTCGAGGAAGAGTGTGGTGACCAGTAGCGAGGTGCTGGTGGCCTGGAAGACGAAGGTGGCGTTAAAACCTGCATTCCATATCTTGATAATATGTATAGTTTTGCTTCAAACAAGGCGTAGTTAGTAATTTCTTCTGCAAAACGTCTCTATGGTCTGGAGCCAATCTGCTCAGTTTGACAGCCTATTATCTAGCTACTATTTCCAATTCACTTTCAGGCTTTTGAAAAATGAAGTAGCTAAAACAACTAGTTCCTGAGTAGATTCTTGTTAAGATTATTTCTTTCTCTTTAATGAAGGTTAAGGAGCCCGTAGGGGATGGCGTTGGCTGGTCAGCAGATGTTATAGGTGAATGCTCGTCAGTTCATGTCTGCCTTTGCAACATAGTAAAATAACTACTTCAAATAAACATCCATAATAATAAAAGGATCATATTGAACAGAAAGCGGTTTGTCTCATGGCAGTAGATAAAGAACGCATGTGTGTTTTTGAGAAAACGATTGTTAAAATATCTAGTCCTTCAAAAATCCACTGTTCGTTATTCTTACATTTGCACCAGCGTCAATCACGATAAACTGATATTTTTCATTAACATTTGTCACTAGCACAATGCTGTACGATCCTTTATAGATGTAATAATAATAACCATAAATGGTGTGGAGGGGGGGACTTTTTATCGATACATTCTTCAAACTCTTGAGGGAGTTGTATCCAATCCTATGCAATCTTAGGTACCTGAAAAAGAAAAAATAACTAGTCTCTACTTTCCTTTACAAACAGTTAGGAAACGCTACATACTGTGACCATATAGTGGTTTCCATTACAAATAAAAATTTTTAATCTCTACTTGAAGCACTGAAATTGTTAATGAAATGTATCAGTTTATCATAGTTAATGCTGGTGCAAATGGAAGAACAACGGACGGTGCAGTAGAGAAGAACACGATATTTTGGCAAAAGTTAGCTCAAAAACAAATAAACATTATCCACGAGAATTATCGAGTACAAATAACACCTTTCCCTACTGGTTTGTTGCGAATGAAACTTTTCAACTGAAGCGAAATTTTACTAAGACAGAGTATTTATGACAAATGAAAACTGTATGTTCAAATCTATACAGCCGGCCTCCGTAGCGTAGTCTTAGGTGCCGGTCTACGGAGCGAGAGATCTTGGGTTCGAATCCCGGCTCGGACATAGATGTTGCATTGTTCATTCACCTCACTTCACCCTTATCGGCTCTTAAGACGTCGTTGTTATAGAGCCGTGAAACCCTCTCACCTCATCTTGAACCATAGATTGTACAGAGCATGCAGGGTTGATGGAAATGGATTTGAAATTTAAACTAGATTCTAAGTATTCTAACGAGTCATTACATTTGAACTTAGTTAAGTTCGAACAATAGTGATGGCTTGTGGTCAACTACACAACTATTTGTCTAAAATAAATAGTGGGTACTATGTGCAACGCTAGGATGTTGATTAAGAAAATACTGCAAGTGGCAATACTGAAGAATGTTCATGGGGACAAGAAACTCAACAGATGATATGACTTCAAAGACACACAGGCAATTCAGCACTCGAAACGAAGAAAATAAGATATAATCTTTACGAAAATTGCAACAGTTCTGGCTCAGTTTCTTGTCAAAATAACTGATTACACTGACGTCAAATAAGGTTTGTTATCGTTATTGAGTGTTGCTGGGCTTATCTCGGGTTTGTATCTAGCTAATGCGTATTATTATTACACTACCAATCCTCCTCAGAAGATACGAGAAGTATAGGTTAATACGAATAAAACAAATACTCGCGTCTTAAATACTCACCACCGAGTGAGTTTCTGCTGTCTCCAACTGATCATTGATGAACATCAGATCGTTGTAGTTCCGAGCGTTGGGTTCTGGCTAATAGTGTGTCTTTTACCGCTAAACCTGACCGTTTCACACTTTCAATGTGTTTATAGTCCTTGTGCGTCAAATGTTTCACACTTTCAATGTGTTTATAGTCCTTGTGCGTCAAATGTTTCACACTTTCAATGTGTTTATAGTCCTTGTGCGTCAAATGTTAACACTTTTTTAATTGTTAAATCGTTAAGTATGGTTTACAGTGTTTTAATGCGTCAACAATCTTTGTACTGAAATTGTTTTTTGTTTTGTTAAAATCATTTTTTAACTCCTCAAGCCATAATTTCAGAGATAAAAAAAAAGGAAAACCACATGCCGCTGTAAGTGTCTGAAAAAATTGAAGAAAATATTGGTAATAAAACTCCTAGACGTTGAAAGGTCGATACTGGACTGTGTGCCGCCAAGCCTTCATGTCTCCTAGACCACGGTCGTAGAAGTACAGGTCTGGACACTCGCCTATCTAACAATGTATTTTGCTTGACCCCCTTGTTGTTTGGCTGTAGTTCGTCAAGTTACCGAGAATGTTGTACTTTTTGGTGCTGTAATCCGAGCGGTCGGACTCAAACTCCGCCTACTTTTTTTTTTTTTTTCCATTGTTTGCATTATAAAGTAAGTAAAGATTTCTGGAGCCATGATTTAAAATTGTAAGAGAAGAAAGTATTTCATAAATTGATGAAAAATACGTTTTGTAAAAATTGTTTATATCTTAGTGGGAGGGAGGTGGGCGGAGTTTGAGCTCGATCGCCCGGATTACAGCGCCAAAAACGTATAGCATTGTCGGTAACTTGGTGAACTGCAGCCAAACAGCAAAGGGGTCAAGTTTCCAGGCGAGTGTCCAGACCTGTTCTTCTACGGTCGTGTCCTAGACTAAAGCACAGTATGTCCACTGGTATAGCATGTCTGAAAACTCTGGGGTGACACATGTCCTTAGTGCAACTGAATCGAAGTTTAATGAATAACTGTTTGTTTAGGCGGGGAAGTATTTGTTGATGATAAACTGAATAGTTTGATAGATAGATGAGTTTGAGAGAAAAATACTGCTGTATACAAGACTATCAACATAACTTGTTAAAATATCATTCTTACACAAGACATCCTTTTACAATGCAGGCACACAGAAGGGACCGTAAACTAAACGACAGCTACTGGATATAAAAGTCACTGTAGCCAACTTATAATTAGTATTTATTTCACTCATCTGGTTTCCAACGAGCTCTGGAGTAGTCTTCACGACATTGGAAGAGGTACATGGAATGGCTGAAAGGAGAAGGCAGTTGGCAAGAGTGTGTTTTGAAGTACTCTCCCGTCATTCGCTTCGACGGATTTCGGAGATCTCTGAAAAACCTAAATAAAGATGGTCGGACAGTGAATCGAAGCCGACTCCTTCTGAATTCAAGGTGTGCATCATTTTACTGACCCACCTCGCTCCGTTATGACATACTACAATTGTTATACGACCTTTATATCACCATACTCGGTAGTATTATTACAACTGTTGACATATATTTTTCCTTCACTTCGCTGGAATACATACGACAAACGTACGACACTTGGTCTTATTCGAAGGCAGTATTATTCACTATACCTGTTTATGTTCAGATGGCAATAAACTCTGAGTGGAATAAACTTTGTATGAACTGAATATAAGTTGGATCGTTATGCTGATAGTAGACTGCTACAAAAAACTGAAATGCAAACAACGGCTAAGATTGTACGGTGCCAGTCTGAAAGGGAAAGGAGGAAAGTGATCATGTAACGGGACGGGGAGAGAGATAAGAGATATCTCTAGAAGACAGTTCATAACTGGGAATGGACGACGACGAGATATCTAGTTAATCAAACCGAAACTGATAGGAGCAGTGTTACCAATAAAGCAATACATTTCCAAACAGAATCTTAGTTAAAGCCATGTTATAGTAACCTAGAATAGTGTATTGCTGTGTTTATAATGGAAGGCATACCGTAACCTAACATAATCAGTCTAATGACAGAGACATCAAGAAGCAGAAATGCAGTAATAGTCTTGCCAACATTTTTGACAATAAGGGTCGATTTATGGACAAATAGCAAGAAAGGCTTTTTATACATCAAATCTTGTAAAAAATTCGTAGAATAATATATTTAAAATCTACCGAAATCCACCTCCTTTTTTTTTTTTTTTTCCGGGATTTGTTCCGGCAAACCTCGGAAAAAATTAATAACTCGAAATCGGTGAATCTCACGACAAAATATGTACACATAAAAATTAAAGAACGCAAAATTTACCATCACATAACCAAAATTCACAAAAATCCGCATATAACGTCTACATATTTTTCTGGGTTTTATCTCAGCAACACATTAAAAAATCAAACAAATATAAATCAATACACGTTTCAACAAATCATCCCATGATAAAAGTTTAAGTAACTTACTAAACATTTTACATTATCTTCCTTAATTTCGCTAACACTAACTAAATTTAAAAAAAAAAAAGTTTTACCGGGATTAGGGCCGAAAAAACTTTAACAAATACAATAATACTAAAACGGCACATCCTACGTAACAGTATTTCGAGGACAAAAGAAAAGAAACACAAAATTTTCCACGCTATATCCTAAATTCGAAATTTGTAACAGAAAAAGTACTAATAGACCTATATGATAAGCAAAGCATTTAACGTCCAATTATGTCATAGTCAGAACTTTGTACAGAATTTTCCATGATATATTTCAAATTCACTGAAATAGACTTCCATTTCGATTTTGCAGTATGTAAAAATTGTTTTGGAAATTTCCATAACTAATAAAATTATTTTCTCTCTCAGACAAATTGCACAAATCGGTCGAAAGTATGGGATTCGTTTACCAGGATCTGTTGCGTCGAAAAATGGAAATAAAAATATGGGCTATCCACAATTAGTGATGCACATTGCGAAATAACATTTAGTATGCAATGTGTGGATGTTCAGGAGCACCCTACATTATAAGTCATCACAGTCATTGCAGTCCTCCGGAGGTAAGTCACGACGGTTTTTACAGGTTGACCCTCGACTGTTTCAACAATACATAGAACATGAGATACAGTGTTTCCGGCAACTACAGTTCGATGTATCGCAGCCATCTTTCTTACAAGAGCATTTTATAATTCCCTAGTTGCTGGCTTGTCTGTAGTAGAAGACAAGAGAAATTGACCACGTTTCTACCTGTCGTTGCAGCAGGTTCAATTCACGACATTCATCATATTTTCTTTCCTTACATACACTTTACACAGCTTTATCAAACTTTTCAGCGTCGGTTTTCACAGCATGTGTTTCTGTTACGGGATCGTTCAATTCGTGCATTCTTTCCACAGTAAAAACAGTTCTCCTAAAAAAAGAATTTTGTAACTAAGGAATTCTTTTTTTTAGGAGAAATCAAAACATGTTTCCACCAAAGTCTGCACGTAATTTTCTCTTCGACTGTGCTATGCGCTCCTCATCTGTGAACTTTCTCCGACAATCTGAATGTACGTGCTGTCCTTCAAACATATTAAGCTGAAACCATAGATATCATGATGAAGAATCTATCCTCATTAAACCCTTTCTTGTTACTTTAACAATTTCTTTAGATTTAATATTGCCATTACAAAATACACATGTATCACTGCTCATTTCAGACATTTTTTATATTTTTACAATCCATTCGTCAACTCGTAAACACAGTACTTAACTACCTTATACCACATTCCAACGGTTTTACGAATACTAATTACTATCACGTTAACGATATTATAAATTTACTGTCTCTAGTATCCATAATGAAAATTAAAAATTATAACATAATTACAGCATGTATCAATCGCGTTACACACCAAGTACAACATACCGGCAAAACAAATCACAACTACTGTCAGCTGTGCTCAGTCACATGTCTTGGATCTATTTACTCGCTACATGGTACAACAAACCACAACTACTGTCAGTTTTGCTCAGCCACACGTCTTGGATCTTTCTATTCGCTACATGGCACAACAAAACACAAATAATATCAGCTGTGCTCAGTCACATGCCTTGGATCTATTTACTCGCTACATGGTACAACAAACCACAAATACTGTAGCTGTGCTCAGTCACACGTATTGGACTATTTACTAAATACAAGGCTCAACAAACCACAACTACTGTCAGTTTTGCTCAGCCACACGTCTTGGATCTGTCTATTCACTACATGGCGCAACAAACCACAAATACTATCACCTATGCTCAGTCACATGCCTTGGATCTATTTACTCGCTACACGGCACAACAAACCACAACTATTGTCAGTTTTGCTCAGCCACACGTCTTGGATCTGTCTATTCGCTACATGGCACAACAAATCACAAATACTATCAGCTGTGATCAGTCACATGTCTTGGAACTATCTACTCTCTACGTGGCACAACAAACCACAACTTCTGTCAGATGTGCTCAGTCACATGTCTTGAATCTATCTACTCCCTACGTGGCACAACAAACTACAACTTCTGTCAGTTATGCTCAGTCACATGTCCTGGATCTATCTACTTGCTACATGGCACAACAAACCACAAATACTATCAGCTGTGCTCAATGACATGTCTTGGATCTATTTACTAGCTACATGGCACAACAAACAATAAATACTATCAGATGTGCTCAATGACATGTCTTGGAACTATCTACTCCCAACATGGCACAACAATCTCCAACTACTGTCAGCTGTGCTCTGTCATATATCTTGGATCTATTTACTCGTTACATGGCCCAGCAAACCACAAAAATTCTCAGCTGTGCTCAGTCACATGTCTTGAAACAATCTACTCCCTACATGGCACAACAAACCACAACTTCTGTCAGTCGTTCTCAGTCACATGTCTTGGATCTATCTACTTGCTACATGGCCTAACGAACCACAAATACTGTTAGCAGTGCTAAGTCACATGTCTTGGATCTATGTACTCGCTACATGGCCCATCAAACCACAAATACTATCATCTGTGCTCAAAGACATGTCTTGAATCTCTCTACTCCCTACATGGCACAACAAACCACAAATACTATCAGCTGTGCTCAGTGACATGTCTTGGATCTATTTACTCGCTACATGGCACAAAAAACTCCAACTACTGTCAGCTGTGCTCAGTCACATGTCTTGTAACAATCTACTCCCTACATGGAACAACAAACCACAAATACTATCATCTGTGCTCAATGACATGACTTGGATTTATTTACTAGCTACATGGCACAATAAAAAACAAACATTATCAGCTGAGATTAATGACATGTCTGGGAACTATCGACTCCCTACATGGCACAACAAACAACAACTACTGTCAGTTGTGCTCAGTCACATGTCTTGGATCTATCTACTTGCTACATGGCACAACAAACCACAAATACTATCAGCTGTGCTCAATGACATGACTTGGATCTATTTACTAGCTACATGGCACAACAAACAACAACTACTGTCAGTTGTGCTCAGTTACATATCTTGGAACTATCTACTCCCTACATGGTACAACAAACATCAAATACTATCAGCTGTGCTCAATGACATGTCTTGGATCTATCTACTCCCTACATGGCACAACAAACAACAAATACTATCATCTAAGCTCAATGACATGTCTTACATCTATTTACTAGCTACATGGCACATCAAACCACAAATACTATCAGCTAAGCTCAATGACATGTCTTATATCTATTTACTAGCTACATGGCACAACAAACAACAACTACTGTCAGTTGTGCTCATTTATATATCTTGGATCTATCTACTCCCTACATGGTACAACAAACAACAAATACTATCAGCTGTGCTCAATGACATGTCTTGGATCTATCTACTCCCTACATGGTACAACAAACAACAAATACTATCAGCTGTGCTCAATGACATGTCTTGGTTCTATCTACTCGCTACATTGCACAACATATAACAAATACTATCATCTAAGCTCAATGACACGCCCTATATCTATTTACTAGCTACATTGCACAACAAACCACAAATACTATCATCTAAGCTCAATGACATGTCTTATATCTATTTACTAGCTACATGGCACAACAAACAACAAATACTATCATCTAAGCTCAATGACATGTCTTGGATCTGTTTACTAGCTACACGGCACAACAAACTACAAATACTATCAGCTGTGCTCAATGACATGTCTTGGATCTATTTACTAGCTACATGGCACAACAAGCAACAAATACTATCATCTAAGCTCAAAGACATGTCTTATATCTATTTACCAGCTACATGGCACAACAAACCACAAATACTATTATCTAAGCTCAACGACATGTCTTGGATCTATTTACTAGCTACATGGCACAATAAAAAACAAACATTATCAGCTGAGCTTAATGACATGTCTGGGAACTATCGACTCCCTACATGGCACAACAAAACTAAAATACTGTCAGCTGTGCGCAGTCACATATTTTAGAACTATCTACTCCCTGCATGGCACAACAAACCACAAATAATATCACCTAAGCTCAATGACATGTCTTGTAACTATTTACTAGCTACATGGCACAACAAACAAAAAATACTATCAGCTGTGCTCAATGACATTTCTTGGATCTATTTACTATCTACATGGCACAACTAACTCCAACTACTATCATCTGTGCGCAATGACATGTCTTATATCTATTTACTAGCTACATGGCACAACATACTACAACTACTGTCAGCTGTGCTCTGTAATAAGTCTTGAAACTATTTACTCGTTGCATGGCCCAACAAAACTCAAATACTAACAGCTGTGCTCAGTCACATGTCTTGGATCTATCTACTCCCTACACGACACAACAAACAACAACTACTGTGAGTTGTGCTCAGTCACATGTCTTGGATCTATTTACTCACTACATTGCACAACAAACCTTAAATACTATCAGCTGTGCTCAATGACATGTCTTGGATCTATTTACTCGCTACATGGCACAATAAATTCTAAGTACTGTCAGCTGTGCTCTGTCATAATACTTGAATCTATTTACTCGTTACATGGCCGAATAAAACTCAAATACTATCAGCTGTACTCAGTCACGTGTTTTACATCTATCTATTCCTTACATGGCACATCAAACCACAACTACTGTCAGTTGTGCTGAGTCACATATCTTGGATCTATTTAATCACTACATGGCACATTAAACCACAACTACTGTCAGATATGCTCAGTCACAAGTTTTAGATATGTTCATTCGCTACATGGAAAAACAAACCACAAATATTATCAGCTGTTCTCAGTCACATTTCTTGGATCTATTTACTCACTACATGTCACAACAAACTCCAACTACTGTCAGCTGTGTTCTGTCATTTGTCTTGTATATATTTATTTTTTACATGGCCCAACAAACATCAAATACTATTAGCTATGCTCAGTCACATGTCTTGGATCTATTTATTCGCTACATGTCCCAACAAACCACAAATATTGTCAGCTATGCTCAGTCACTTCTCTTGGATCTATTTACTCGCAACATTGCACAACAAACCACAAATACTTTCAGCTGTGCTCAGTCACACATCTGGGATATTTTTACTCGCTACATGGCCCAACAAACCACAAAAACTGTCAGCTGTGCTCAGTCATCTGTCTTGGATCTTTTTACTCTCTACATGGCACAACATACCAAAAATACAGTCAGCCTGTGCTCAGTCAAATGTCTTAGATATATATACTCGTTACGTGGCCCAAAAACCACAAATACTGTCAGCTGTGCTTAGGCACTTGTCTTGGATCTTTTTACTCACTATATGGCACAACAAACCACAAATACTATCAGCTGTCCACAGTCTCATGTCTTGGATCTATTTACTCGCTACGTGGCCCAATAAACCACAAATACTTTCAGGTGTCCTTAGTCACACGTCTTGGATCTATTTACAAGCTACATGTCACAACAAGCCGCAAATACTGCCAGCTGTGCTCAGTTACATGTCTTGGAACTTTGTACTTGCTAAATAGCACAACAAATCACAAATACTGTGAGTTGTGCTCATTCACTTCTCTAGGATCTTTTTACTTTCTACATGTCAAAACAAAATACAAATACTGTAGTTTGTGCTCAGTCACACATCCTGGATCTTTCTACTTGCTACATGGCACAACAAACCACTAATACTGTCAGCTGTGCTCATTCTCATGTCTTTGATCAATTTACTTGCTAAGTTGCCCAACAAACCACAAATACTGTCAGGTGTCCTACGTCACACGTCTTGGAATTATTTACTCGCTACATGGCACGACACACTCCAACTTTTGTCAGCGGTGCTCTGCCATAAGTCTTGAATCTATTTACTCGTTACGTGGCCATCAAAACTCAAATACTATAAGCTGTGTTCAGTCACATGACTTGGATCTATCTACTCCCTAGATGGCACAACAAACAACAACTAATGTCAGCTGTACTCAGTCACATGTCTTGGATCTAATTACTCGCTACATGGCACAACAAGCCACAAATACTATCAGCTGTGCTCAGTCACATGTCTTGGACCTATTTACTCGCTACATGGCACAACTAACCACAAATACTATCAGCTGTACTAGTCTCATGTCTTGGAACATTTACTAGCTACATTGCACAACAAACCACAAATACTGTCAGTTGTACACAGCCTTACATGGCTTGCATCTAATTACTCGCTACATGGCACAACAAACCGCAAATACTATCAGCTGTGCTCAGTCACATGTCTTGGACCTATTTACTCGCTACATGGCACAACTAACCACAAATACTATCATCTGTACTCAGTCTCATGTCTTGGAACTTTTTACTCGCTACATGGCACAACAAACCACAACTACTTTCAGTTGTACACAGCCTTACACATCTTGGATCTATTTACTCGCTACATGGCACAACAAACTCCAACTACTGTCAGCTGTGCTCTGTCATAAGTCTTGAATTTATTTACTCGTTGCATGGCCCAACAAAACTCAAATACTATCAGCTGTACTCAGTCACATGTCTTGTATCTATATACTCCCTACATGGCACATCCAACCACAGCTACTGTCAGTTGTGCTCAGTCACATGTCTAGGATCTATTTACTCACTACATGGCACATTAAACTACAACTACTGTCAGATACGTTCAGTGACAAGTTTTAGATCTATTTATTCGCTACATAGCAAAACAAACCACAAATATTATCAGTTGTTCTCAGTCACATTTCTTGGATCTATTTACTCACTACAAGGCACAACAAACTCCAACTACTGTCAGCTGTGTTCTGTCATATGTCTTGGATCTATTTACTCGTTACATAGCCCAACAGACATCAAATACTATTAGTAATGCGCAGTCACATGTCTTAGATCTGTTTAATCCCTACATGGCACAACAAACCACAACTACGGTCAGTTGTGCTCAGTCATATGTTTTGGATCAATTTAATAGCTACATGGTCTAACAAACCACAAATACTGTCAGCTGTGCTCAGTAACACGTCTTAGATCTATTTATTCGCTACATGGAACAATCAACTACAATTATTGTCAGCTGCGCTCAATCAAATGTCTTGGATCTATTTACTCGCTACATGGCACAAAAAAACCACAAATACTATCAACTGTACTCAGTCTCATGTCTTGGGACTTTTTACTCGCTACATGGCACAACAAATTCCAACAACTGTCAGCTGTTCTCTGTCATAAGTCATGAATCTATTTACTCGTTACATGGCCCAACAAAACTCAAATACTATCAGCTATGCTCAGTCACATGTCTTAGATCTATCTACTCACTACATGGCACAATAAACAACTACTGTTAGTTGTGCTCAGTCACATGTCTAGTATCTAAGTACTCGCTACATGGCCTAACATACCACAAATACTGTCAGCTGTGCTCAATGACATGTCTTGGATCTATTTACTTGCTTCATGGCAAAACAAACTTCGACTACTGTCAGCTGTGCTCAGTCACATGTCTGGGAACTCTCTACACCCTACACGGCACAACAAACCACAAATACTATCATCTGTGCTCAATGACATGTCTTGGATCTATTTACTCGCTACATGGCACAACAAATTCCAACAACTGTCAGCTGTTCTCTGTCATAAGTCATTAATTTATTTATACGTTACATGGCCCAACAAACCTCAAAAACTATCAGCTGTGCTCAGTCACATGTCTTGGAACTATCTACTCCCTACATGGCACAACAAACCACAAATACTATCATCTGTGCTCAATTACATGTCTTGGAACTATTTACTAGCTACATAGCACAACAAACAACAAATACTATCAGCTGACCTCAATGACATGTCTTGGAACTATATAATCCCTACTTGGCACAACAAACTCCAACTACTGTCAGTTGTGCTCAGTCAAATGTCTTGGATCTATATACTTACTAAATGGCCTAACATACCACAAATACAGTCACCTGTGCTCAGTCACATGTCTTAGATCTATATATTCCCTACAGAGCACAACAAACCACATCAATTGTCAGTTGTGCTCAGTCACATGTCTTGGAACTATCTACTCCCTACATGTCACAACAAACCACAAATACTATCATCTGTGCTCAATGACATGTCTTGGATTTATTTACTAGCTACATAGCACAACAAACAACAAATACTATCAGCTGACCTCAATGACATGTCTTGGAACTATATACTCCCTACTTGGCACAACAAACTCCAACTACTTTCAGTTTTGCTCAGTCAAATGTCTTGGATCTATATACTTACTACATGGCCTAACATACCACAAATACTGTCAGCTGGGCTCAGTCACATGTCTTGGAACTATCTACTCCCTACATGGCACAACAAACCACAAATACTATCATCTGTGCTCAATGACATGTCTTGGATCTATTTACTCGCTACATGGCACAAAAAAATTCCAAATACTGTCAGCTGTTCTCTGTCATAATTCATGAATCTATTTACTCGCTACATGGCCTAACAAACCACAAATACTGTCAGCTGTGCTCAGTCACATGTCTTGGAACTATCTATTCCCTATATGGCACAATAAACCAAAAATACTGTCATCTGTGCTCAATGACATGTCTTTGATCTATTTACTAGCTACATGGCACAACCAACATCAAATACTATCAGCTGTGCTTATTGACATGTCTTGGATCTATTTACTAGCTACATGGCACAACAAACTCCAACTACTGTCAGCTGTGCTCAGTCACATGTCTTGGAACTATCTACTCCCTACATGGCAAAACAAACCACAAATGCAATCATCTGTGCTCAATGACATGTCTTGGATCTATTTACTAGCTACATGGCACAACAAATAACAAATACTATCAGCTGTTCTCAGTAACATGTCTTGGATCTATCTACTCCCTACATGGCACATCAAACCACAACTACTGTCAGTTGTGCTCAGTCACATGTCTTGGATCTATTTACTCACTACATGGCACATTATACCACAACTACTGTCAGATATGCTCAGTCACATGTTTTGGATCTGTCTATTCGCTACATGGCACAACAAAATACAAATACTATCAGCTGTGCTCAGTGACATGTCTTGGATCAATTTAGTAGCTACATGGTTTAACAAACCACAAATACTGTCAGCTATGCTCAGTCACATGTCTTGGATCTATTTACTCGCAACATGGCAAAACAAACCACAAATACTGTCAGCTGCGCTCAGTCACACATCTTAAATATTTTTACTCGCTACATGGCCCAACAAACCACAAAAATTGTCAGTTGTGCTCAGTCATCTGTCTTGGAACTTTGTACTCTCTACATGGTACAACAAACCACAAATACTATCAGCTGTTCTCAGTCACATGTCTTAGATCTATATATTCCCTACAGAGCACAACAAACCACATCAATTGTCAGTTGTGCTCAGTCACATGTCTTGGATCTATTTACTCGCAGCATGGCAAAACAAACCACAAATACTGTCAGCTGCGCTCAGTCACACATCTTGGATATATTTACTCGCTACACGGCACAACAAACTCCAACTACTGTCAGCTGTGCTCTGTCATAATTCTTTAATCTATTTAATCGTTACTGGGACCAACAAAACTCAAATACTATCAGCTGTGCTCAGTAACATGTCTTGAATCTATCTACTCCCTACATGGCACAACAAACAACAACTACTGTCAACTGTACTCAGTCACATGTCTTGGATCTATTTACTCACTACATGGCACATTAAACCACAACTACTGTCAGATATGCTCAGTCACATGTCTTGGATCTATCTACTAGCTATGTGCACAACAAACCAACACTACTCTCAGCTATTCTCAGTCACATGTTTTGGATATATTTACTCGCTAAATGGCACAACAAACCACAACTACTTTGAGCTGTGATCTGTCACATGTCATCATTCTATTTACTCGCTACGTAACTCAACAACCCACAACTACTTTCAGCCGTGCTCAGTCATACAACTTGGATCTATTTACTCGCTACATGGTACAACTAACCACAACTAATATCAGCTGTTCTCAGCCTTACGTCTTGGATCTAATAACACGTTATGAGGATATACAAACAACAAATACTCTTAGATGTGCTCAGTCAAATGTCTTAGATCTATTTACGTTTTACGTGGCACAACAAACTACAAATACTGTCAGCTGTGCTAAGTCAAATGTCATGGATATATTTACTCATACATAGCACAACAATACACAACTACTGTGAGCTGTGCCCCGTCACATGTCTTAATTCTATTTACTCGCTACATTACTCAACAACTTACAATTACTATCATCTATTTACACGCAACATGGCTCAACAAAACTACAAATACTGTCAGCTGTGCTAAGTCAAATGTCATGGATATATTTACTCATACATAGCACAACAATACACAACTACTGTGAGCTGTGCCCCGTCACATGTCTTAATTCTATTTACTCGCTACATTACTCAACAACTTACAATTACTATCAGCTGTGCTTAGTCACATATCTTGGATCTGTCTACTCGGTACATGGCATAACAAATCACAAAAAATGCCAGCTGTGCATCAGTCACATGTTTTTGATCTATTTACTCGCTACTTAGCCCAAGAAAACAACAAGTACTGTCAGCTGTGCTCAGTCACGTGTCTTGGAACTATTTACTCGCTACATGGCACATTAAACCACAACTATTGTCAGCTAGGCTCAGTCACATGTCTATGATCTATTTACTCGCTACATGGCTCAACAAACCACAAATACTGTCATCTATGCTCCCTCACATGTCTTGGATCTATTTACTCGCTACACTACACAACAAACCATCACTACTCTCAGCTCTGCTCAGTCACATGACTTGGATATATATTTACTAGCTACATGGGACAACAAACCACAAATACTGTCTGCTAGGCTCAGTCACATTTCTTGAATCTATTTAATCGCTACATTGCTCAACAAACCACAAATACTGTCATCTATGCTTCGTCACATTTCTTGGATCAATTTACTCGAAACATTACACAACAAACCATCACTACACTCAGCTATGCTCAGTCACATGACTTGGATATATATTTACTAGCTACATGGGACAACAAACTGTCTGCTTTGCTCAGTCACATTTCTTGAATCTATTTACTCGCTACATGGCTCAACAAACTACAAATACTGTCATCTATGCTCCGTCATATGTCTTGGATCAATTTACTCGAAACATTACCCAACAAACCATCACTACTCTCAGCTATGCTCAGTCACATGACTTGGATATATATTTACTAGCTACATGAGACAACAAAGCACAAATACTGTCTGCTAGGCTCAGTCACATTTCTTGAATATATTTAATCGCTGCATGGCCCAATAAAACACAAATACTCTCAGCTGTGCTCAGTCACATGTTTTAGATCTATTTAATCTTTACATGACACAACCAATCACAAATACTGCCAGTTGTGCTCAGTCACATGTTTTGGTTCTATTTACTCGCTACATTGTACCACAAACCACAAATACTCTCAGCTGTGCTCATCCCATGTCTTGGATCTATCTATTTGATACATGGCTCAACAAACCACAAGCACTGGCAGCTGTGCTCAGTCACACGTCTTGGATATATTAACTCGCTACACGGCACATCAAAACACAAATACTGTCAGCTTTGCTCAGTCACATATCTTGGAACTAATATCTCGCTACATGGCACAACAAACCTCAAATACCGTCAGCTAGGCTCAGTCACATGTCTTTGATCTATTTACTCGCTACATTGCACATCAAACCAACAAATACTGTCAGCTAGGCTCAGTCACATGCCTTTGATCTATTTACTCGCTACATGGCTCAACTAACCACAAATACTGTCTGATAGGCTCAGTCACATGCCTTTGATCTATTTACTCGCTACAAGGCTCAACAAATCACAAATACTATCAGCTGTGCTCAGTGACATGTCATGGATATATTTATTCGCTACATGGCCCAACAAACCACAAATACTGTCACCTGTGCTCAGTCACATGTCTTGGATCTATCTACTTGCTACATGGCCCAACAAACCACAAATACTGTCAGCTGTGCTCAGTCAGATGCCTTTGATCTATTTACTCGCTACATGGCCGCTCGAACTACAAATAATGTCAGCTGTGCTCAGTCACATGTCTTGGATCTATTTACTCGCTACATGGCCGCTCAAAATACAAATACTCTCAGCTGTGCTCAGTCACATGCCTTTGATCTATTTACTCGCTAAATGGCCGCTCAAAATACAAATACTGTCAGCTGTGCTCAGTCACATGTCTTGGATCTATTTACTCGCTACATGGCCGCTCAAACCACAAATACTGTCAGCTGTGCTCAGTCACATGCCTTTGATCTATTTACTCGCTACATGGCCGCTCAAACTACAAATACTGTCAGCTGTGCTCAGTCACATGTCTTGGATCTATATACTCCCTACATGGCACAACAAACAACAACTACTGTCAGTTTTGCTCAGTCACATGTCTTAGATCTATGTACTCGCTACATGGCCCATCAAACCACAAATACTATCAACTGTGGTGAGTGACATGTCATCGATCTATTTACTCGCTACATGGCACAACAAACAATAACTACAGTCAGTTGTAATCAGTCACAGTTTTTGTATCATTTTACTAGCTACATGGTCTAACAAACTACAAATACTGTCAGCTGCGCTCATCCACATGTCTCGGATCTATCTACTTCCTACATAACACAACAAACAACAACTACTGTCAGTTGTGCTCAGTCACATGTCTTAGTTCTATGTACTCGCTACATGGCCCAACAAACCACGAATACTGTCAGCTAGGCTCAGTCACGTGTCTTAGATCTATGTACTCGCTACATGGCCCATCAAACCACAAATACTATCAGCTTTGCTCAGTGACTTGTCATGTATCTATTTATTCGCTACATGGCCCAACAAACCACAAACTCTGTTAGCAGTGCTCAGTCACATGTCTCAGATCTATGTACTCTCTATATGGCCCATCAAACCACAAATACTATCAACTGTGTTGAGTGAAATGTCATTGATCTATTTACCTGCTACATGGCACAACAAAAAATAACTACAGTCAGTTGTGGTCAGTCACAGTTTTTGTATCAATTTACTAGCTACATGGCAAAACAAACTACAAATAATGTCAGCTGAGCTCAGTCACATGTTTTGTTGTGAATCTATTTACTCGCTACATGCACAACAAACCACAATTTCTGTCAGCCTGTGCTCAGTCACACGTCTTGTATCTATTTACTCGTAACATGACACAACAAAAAACAAATAGTATCAGCTGTGCTCAGTCACATTTCTTAGATCTATTTACTCACTACATGGCCCAACAAACCACAAATACTCTCAGCAGTGCTCAGTCACATTTCTTGGATCTATTTACTCGTTACATGGAGCAACAAACCACAAATATTGTCAGCTGGGCACAATCACATTTTTTGGATCTATTTACTCGCTACATGGCCCAACAAAACACAAAATACTATCATGTGTGCTCAGTCACATGTCTAAGATCTTTTTACTCGTTACATAGCACAACAAACCAAAAATAATGTCAGCTTTGCTCAGTCACCTGTCTAGTATCTTTTTACTCGCTACATGGCACAACAAACCACAATTACTGTCAGCTGTGCTCAGTCACCAGTCTTGAATCATTTTACTCGCTACATGGCACAACAAACCACAAATACTCTCAGCTTTGCTCAGTCACCTCTCTTGTAACTTTTTACTCGCTACATGGCACAACAAACTACAAATACAGACAGCTGTGCTCAGTCACTTGTCTTGGAACATTTTACTCTCTACATGGTACAACAAACCATAAATACTGTTAGCTGTGCTCAGTCACTTGTCTTGTATCGTTTTACATGCTACATGGCACAACAAACCACAAGTACTGTCAGCTGTGCTCAGTCACCAGTCTTGGATCATTTTACTCGCTACATGGCACAACAAACCACAAATACTGTCAGCTTTGCTCAGTATCAAGTCTTGGATCTATTTACTCACTACATGGCCCAACCAACCACAAATACTGTCAGATGTGCTCAGTCTAATGTCTTGGAACTATTTACTCGCTACATGGATTAACAAACCACAAATACTGTCAGCTGTGCTCAGTCTAATGTCTTGGATCTATTTACCCGCTACATGGACCAATAAACCACAAATATAGTCAGGTGTGCTCTGTCACATGTCTTGGGACTATTTATTCACTACATGGTGCAACAAAACACAAATACTGTCAGCTGTGCTCAGACTAATGTCTTCGATCTATTTACTCGCTACATGGACCACCAAACCACAAGTACTCTCAGCTGTGCTCAGTCTCATGACGTGGATCTATTTACTCACTACATGGACCAACAAACCACAAATACTGTCAGCTGTGCTCAGTCACATGCCTTGGATCTATTTACTCGCTACATGGACCAACAAACGACAAATACTCTCAGTTGTGCTCAATCACATGTCTTGGAACTATTTAATCGCTACATGGACCAACAAACCACAAATACTGTCAGCTGTGCTCAGTCTCATGTCTAGGATCTATTTACTCGTTACATGGAACAACAAACCAAAAATACTGTCAGCTGTGCTCAGTCTAATGTCTTGGATCTATTTACTCGCTACATGGACCATCAAACCACAAATACTCTCAGCTGTGCTCAATCACATTTCTTGGATCTATTTAATCTTTACATGGCACAACAAACTACGAATACTGTCAGCTGTGCTCAGTCACATGTCTTGGATCTGTCTACTCGCTACATGGCCAGACAAATCACAACTTCGGTCAGTTGTACTCAGCCTTACACGTCTTGGATCTTTTTACTCGCTACATGGGACAAGAAACTACAATTAATGTCAGCTTTCCCAGTCACATGTTTTGGTTCTATTTACTTGCTACATGCACTACAAAACACAAATTCTGTCAGCCTGTGCTCAGTCACGCGTCTTGGATCTATTTACTCACTACATGGACCAACAAACCACAAATACTGTCAGCTATGCTCCGTAACATGCCTTGGATCTTTTTACTTGCTACATTACACAACAAACCACAACTACAGTCAGCTGTGCTCAGTCATATGTCTTGGATCTATTTACTCGCTACATTACACACAATCCACACCTACTCTCAGCTGAGTTCAGTCACATATCTTGTATTTAAATGCTCGCTACATGGAACAATAAACCAAAAATACAGTCTGTTGTGCTCAGTCACATGTCTTGGATGTATTTACTCGCTACATGGCACATCTAACCACAACTACTTTCAGCTATGCTAAGTCACATGTCATGGATCTATTTTTTAGCTACATGACCCAACAAACCACAAATACTGTCAGCTGTGCTCAGTCACGTGTTTTGGATCTTTTTACTCGCTGCATGGCACAACAAACTACAAATACTTTCAGATGTGCTCAGTCACCTGTCTTGGATCTTTTTACTCTCTACATAGCACAGCAAACCACAAATACCGTCAGCTGTGCTCAGTCACATGTCTTAGAATCTATTTACTCGCTACATGGGCAAACAAACCATAAATACTTTCAGGTGTCCTCGGTCACTTGTCTTATATATTTTTACTCGCTACATGTCACAACAAATCACAAATACTCTCAGCTGTGCTCAGTCACATGACTTGGATCTTTCTACTCGTTACGTTGCACAACAAACCACAAATACTGACAGCTTTGCTCGGTCGCTTGTCTTGTTTTTTTTACTCGCTATATGGCACAACAAACCACAAATACTGTCAGCTGTGCTCAGTCACTTGTATTGGAACATTTTACTCTCTACATGGTACAACAAACCATAAATACTGTTAGCTGTACTCAGTCACCAGTCTTGGATCATTTTACTCGCTCCAGGGCACAACAAACCACAAATACTGTCAGTTTTGCTTAGTCACCTGTCTTGAATCTTTTTACTTGCTACATGGCACAATAAACAACAAATACTGTCAGCTGTGCTCAGTCACTTGTATTGGAACATTTTACTCTCTACATGGCACAACAAACCACAAATACTGTCGGCTGTGTTCAGTTACATGTCTTGTATATTTTTACTCGCGACATGGCCCAACAAACCACAAATACTGTTAGCTCTGCTCAGTCACCAGTCTTGTATCTTTTTTACCCGCTACATGGCAAAACAAACCACAAATACTGTCAGTTTTGCTCAGTCACTTGTATTGGAACATTTTACTCGCTACATGGCACAACAAACCACAAATACTGTCAGCTTTCCTTAGTCACCTGTTTTGTATCTTTTTTCTCGCTACATGGCACAACGAACCACAAATAATGTCAGCTTAGCTCAGTCACCTGTCTAGTATCTTTTTACCCGCTACATGGCACAACAAACCACAAATACTGTCAGTTTTGCTCAGTCACTTGTCTTGTATCTTTTTACTCCCTACATGACACAGCAAACCACAAAAACTGTCAGTTATGTTCAGTCACTTGTCTTGGATCATTTTACTCCCTACATGGCACAACAAACTACAAATACTGTCAGCTTTGCTCAGTCACCTGTCTTGTATCTTTTTACCCGCTACATGACACAACAAACTGCAAATACTGTCAGTTTTGCTCAGTCACTTGTCTTGTATCTTTTTACACGCTACATGGCACAACAATCCTAAAATACTGTCAGTTTTGCTCAGTCACTTGTCTTGGATCATTTAACTACCTACATGGCACAACAAACCACAAATACTGTCAGTTTTGCTCAGTCACATGTCATGGATCATTTTACTCCCTACATGGCACAACAAACCACAAATACTGTCAGGTGTGCTCAGTCACAAGTCTTGTATATTTTTGCTCGCTACATGGCACAACAAACCACAAATTCTGTCAGCTGTGCTCAGTCACTTGTCTTGGAACATTTTACTCTCTATATGGCACAACAAACCATAAATAATGTCAGCTTTGCTCAGTCACCTGTCTAGTATCTTTTTACTCGCTACATGGCACAACAAACCACAAATACTGTCAGCTGTGCTCAGTCACTTGTTTTGGAACATTTTACTTTCTACATGGCACAACAAACCATAAAAAATGTCAGCTTTGCTCAGTCACCTCTCTAGTATCTTTTTACTCGCTATATGCCACAACAAACCACAAATACTGTCAGCATTGCTCAGTCACTTGTCTTGGAACATTTTACTCTCTACATGGCACAACAAACCACAAATACTATCGGCTGTGCTCAGTCACATGTCTTGTATATTTTTACTCGCTACATGGCCCAGCAAACCACAAATACTGTTAGCTTTGCTCACTCACCAGTCTTTTATCTTTTTACCCGCTACATGGCACAACAACCTACAAATACTTTCAGCTTTGCTCAGTCACTTGTCTTGGATCATTTTACTCCCTACATGGTACAACAAACCACAAAAACTGTCAGCTTTTCTTAGTGACCTGTCTTGGATCATTTTACTCCCTACATGGCACAACAAACCACAAATACTGTCAGCTGTGCTCAGTCACTTGTCTTGTATCTTCTTACATGCTACATGGCACAACAAACCACAAATACTGTCAGTTTTGCTCAGTCACCTGTCTTGTATCTTTTTACCCGCTACATGGCACAACAAACCACAAATACTGTCAGTTTTGCTCAGTCACTTGTCTTGGATCATTTTACTCCCTACATGGCACAACAAACCACAAATTCTGTCGGCTGTGCTCAGTCACCTGTCTTGTATCTTTTTACCCGCTACATGGTACAATAAACCACAAATACTGCCAGTTTTGCTTAGTCACTTGTCTTGGATCATTTTACTCCCTAAATGACACAACAAACCACAAATACTGTCAGTTTTGCTCAGTCACTTGTCTCGGATCATTTTACTCCCTACATGGCACAACAAACCACAAATACTGTCAGATGTGCTCAGTCACATGTCTTGTGTCTTTTTACTCTTTACATGGCACAACAAACCACAAGAACTGTCAGCTTTGCTCATTCACCTGTCTTGTATCTATTTACTCGCTACATGGCACAACAAACCACAATTACTTTCAGCTGTGCTTAGTCACATGTCTTTGAAATTTTACTCGCTACATGGCACAACAAACGACAAATAATTTCAGCTTTGCTCAGTCAGCTGTCTTGTATCTTTTTACTCGCTACATGGCACAACAAACCACAAATACTGTCAGCTTTGCTCAGTCACTTGTCTTGGATCATTTTACTCGCTACATGGCACAACAAACCAAATACTGTCAGCTGTGCTCAATCACACGTCTTGGAACTTTTTACTCGCTACATGGCACGGCTAACCACAATTACTTTCAGCTGTGCTTAGTCACATGTCTTTGAAATTTTACTCGCTACATGGCACAACTAACCACAAATATTTAAAACTAGGCTCAGACAGTTGTTTTGGGTCTTTTTACTCTCTACATGGCAAAACAAAACACAAATAATGTCAGCTATGCTCAGTCAAATGTCTTGTATATTTTTGCTCGCGACATGGCACAACAAACCACAAATACTGTCAGCTTTTCTCAGTCACTTGCCTTGTATCTTTATTCGCGCTAATTGGCACAACGAACCACAATGTCAGCTTTGCTCAGTCACCTGTCTTGTATCATTTTACTCGCTACATGGCACAACAAACCACAAATACTGTCACCTGTGCTCAGTCACCAGTCTTGGATAATTTTACTCGCTACATGGCACAACAAACCACAAATACTGTCAGCTTTGCTCAGTCACCTGTCTTGTATCTTTTTACTCGCTACATGGCACAACAAATCACAACGACTGTCAGTAGTGCTCAGTCACCAGTTTTGGATTATTTTACTCGCTACATGGCACAACAAACCACAAATACTGTCAGTAGTGCTCAGTCACACGTCTTGGATCATTTTACTCGCTACATGGCACAACAAACCACAAATACTGTCAGCTTTTCTCAGTCACATATCTTGGATCTTTTTACTCGCTACATATCACTACAAACCACAAATACTGTCAGCTGTGCTCAGTCACACGTCTTGGAAATTTTTACTCGCTACATGGCACGGCAAACCACAATTACTTTCAGCTGTGCTCAGTCACATGTCTTTGAAATTTTACTCGCTACAAGGCACAACTAACCACAAATACTTAAAACTAGGCTCATACACCTGTTTTGGATCTTTTTACTCTCTACATGGCTAAAAAAAACTCAAAAAGTGTCAGCTATGCTCAGTCACATGGCTTGGATATATTTACTCGCTACATGGCACATCAAACCATAAATAGTTTCAGCTTTGATCCTTCACATGTCTTGGATCTTTTTAGTCGCTACATGGCACTACAAACCACAAATACTTTCAGCAGTGCTCAATCACATGTCTTGGATCTATCTTCTCGCTACGTGGACCAACAAACCAGAAATACTTTCAGCTGTGGTCAGTGACATGTGTTTTTTTCTATTTACTCGCTACGTGGCCAAGCAAACCACAAATACTGTCAGATGTGCTCAGTCACACGTCTCAAATCTATCTACTCGCTACGTCGCACAACACACCACAAATACTGCCAGCTTTGCTCAGTCACTTGTCTTGGAACTATTTACTCTTTACGTGATACAACAAACCACAAATCCTCTCAGCTGTTCTCAGTTTCAGGTCTTGGATCTATTTACTCACAACATGGCCCAACAAACCACAAATACTGTCAGCTTTGCTCAGCCTCATGTCTTGGATCTATTTACTCGCTACATGGACAAACAAACCCTAAATACTGTCAGCTGTGCTCAGTCTAATGTCTTGGATCTATTTACTCGCTACATGGCACAACAAACTACAAATACTGTCAGCTGTTCTCAGTCACATGTTTTGGATCTATTTACTCGCCACATGGACCAACAAAGCACAACTACTCTCAGCTGTGCTCAGCCTCATGTCTTGGATCTATTTACTCGCTACATGGACAAACAAACCCTAAATACTGTCAGCTGTGCTCAGTCTAATGTCTTGGACCTATTTACTCGCTACATGGAACAACAAAACACAAATACTGTCAGCTGTGCTCAGTCTCATGTCTTGGATCTGTCTACTCGCTACATGGCCAGACAAACCACAACTTCTGTCAGTTGTACTCAGCCTTACACGTCTTGGATCTTTTTACTCGCTACATGGGACAAGAAACCACAATTAATGTCAGCTTTGCGCAGTCAAATGTTTTGGTTCTATTTACTCGCTACATGCACTACAAACCACAAATTCTGTCAGCCTGTGCTCAGTCACACGTCTAGGAACTATTTACTCGCTACATGGCACAACAAACCACAAATACAGCCAGCTGTGAATCAGTCTTTTTTTTTTATCTATTTATAAGCTTCATAGCCCAACAAAACAACAAATACAGTCAGCTGTGCTCAGTCACTTGTCTTGGATGTATTTACACGCTACATGGCACATCTAACCACAACTACGTTCAGCTATGCTCAGTCACATGTCATGGATCTATTTTTTTTTGCTACATGACCCAACAAACCACAAATAATGTCAGCTGTGCTCAGTCACGTGTTTTGTATCTTTTTACTCGCTGCATGGCACAACAAACTACAAATACTGTCAGATGTGCTCAGTCACCTTTCTTGGATCTTTTTACCCTCCACATGGCACAGCAAACCATAAATACTTTCAGGTGTCCTTGGTCACTTTTCTTATACATATTTACTCGCTACATGTCACAACAAATCACAAATACTCTCAGCTGTGCTCAGTCACATGACTTGGATTTATCTACTCGCTACATGGCACAACAAACCACAAATACTGTCAGCCGTGGTCAGTCACATATCTTGGATCTATTTGCTCTCTACATGGCAAAATATATCTAAAAATACTGTCAGCAGTGCTCAGTCACAAGTCTTGGATATATCTACTCGCTATATGTCACAACAAACCACAAATTTTTTTTTATCTGTGGTCAGTCACATGTCTGGGATCTATTTACTCGCTACATGTCACAACAAACCACAAATACTTTCAGCTGTGCTTAGTCACATGTCTTGGATCTATCTACTCGCTACGTAACACAACAATCCCCAAATACTTTGAGCTGTGCTCATTAAAATGTCTTGGATCTATTTACTCGCTACATGTCACAACAATCCAAAAATCCTGTCAGCTGGGCTCAGTCAGATGTCTTGGATCTATCTACTCGCTACATGTCATAACTAACCACAAAACTTTGAGCTGTGGTCAGTGACATTTCTTGGATATATTTACTCGCTACATGGCCCAACAAACCACAAATACTGTCAGCAGTGTTCAATCACATGTCTTGGATCTATCTACTCGCTACAAGGCACAACGAACCACAAATTCTGTCAGCTGTGCTCAGTCACGTGTTTTGGATCTTTTTTCTCGCTGCAAGGCACAACAAACTACGAATACTGTCAGCTGTGCTCAGTCACATGTCTTTGATCCATTTACTCGCTACATGGCTCGACAATCCACAAATACTGTATGCTAGGTTAAGTCACATTAATTAGATCTATTTACTCGCTACATGGCACAACAAACCACAAATACTTTCAGCTGTGCTCAGTCACATGTTTTGGATCTATTTACTCGCTTCAAAGATAATAAATCACAATTTCTGTCAGCCTGTTCTTAGTCACACGTCTTGGATCTATTTACTCGCTACATGGCCCAACAAATCACAAATACTGTCAGCTGTGTTCAATCACATGTTTTGGATCTATTTACTCGCTACATTCACAACAAACCACAAATTCTGTCATCCTGTTCTCAGTCACACGTCTTGGATCTATTTACTCGCTACATGGCACAACAAACTAAGAATATTGTCAGCTGTGCTCAGTCACATGTCTTTGATCCATTTATTCGCTACATGGCTCAACAATCCCCAAATACTGTCAGCTAGGTTAAGTCACATTTCTTTGATCCATTTACTCGCTACATGGCACAACAAACCACAAATACTGGCAGCTGTGTGCAGTCACATTTCTTGGATCTATTTACTCGCTACATAGCCCAACAAACCACAAATACTGTCAGCTGTGCTCAGTCACATGTTTTGGATCTATTTACTCGCTACATGCACAACAAACCACAAATTCTGTCAGCCTGTTCTCAGTCACACGTCTTGGATCTATTTTCTCGCTAAATGGCTCAACAAACCACAAATACTGTCAGCTGTGCTCAGTCACATATCTTGGATCTATCTACGCGCTACATGGCAAAACAAACCAAAAATACTGTCAGCTGTGTGCAGTCACATCTATTGGATCTATTTACTCGCTACACGGCACAACAAACCACAAATACTGTCAGCTGTGTGCAGTCACATGTCTTGGATCCATTTACTTGCTACATGCACAACAAACCACAAATTCTATCAGCCTGTTGAAAGTCACACGTCTTGGATCCATTTACTCGCTACATGGCACAACAACACGAATACTGTCAGCTGTGCTCAGTCACATGTCTTTGATCCATTTACTCGCTACATGGCTCAACAATCCACAAATACTGTCAGCTAGGTTAAGTCACATTTCTTGGATCTATTTACTCGCTACATGGCACAAGATCTTTCTAATCGCTACATGGCCCAACAAATCACAAGTACTGTCATCAGTGCTCAGTCACATGTTTTGAATCTATTTACTCGCTACATGCACAACACAAACCACAAATACTGTCAGCTGTGTGCCCACACATGTCTTGGATCTATTTACTCGCTTAATGGCATAAAACACTACGAATACTGTCAGCTGTGCTCAGTCACATGTCTTTGATCCATTTACTCGCTACATGGCTCAACAATCCACAAATACTGTTATATAGGTTAAGTCACATTTCTTTGATCTATTTACTCGCTACATGGCTCAACAAACCACAAATACTGTCAGCTGTGCTCAATCACAATTCTTGGATCTATCTACTCGCTACTTGGCACAACAAACCACAAATACTGTCAGCTGTGTGCAGTCACATGTCTTGGATCTATTTACTCCCTACATGTCTCAACAAAACACAAATACTGTCAGCTGTGCTCAGTCACATGTTTTGGATCTATTTACTCGCTACATGCACAATAAACCACAAATTCTGTCAGCCTGTTCTCAGTCACACGTCTTGGATCTATTTACTCGCTACATGGCACAACAAACCACAAATACTGGCAGCTGTGTGCAGTCACATGTCTTGGATCTATCTACTGGCTACATGGCCCAACATACCACAAATACTGTCAACTGTGCTCAGTCACATGTTTTGGAACTATTTACTCGCTACATTGATAACACACCACCATTTCTGTTAGTTTGTTCTCTTTCACACGTCTTGAATCTATTTACTCGCTACATGGCACAACAAACCACAAATACTGTCAGCAGTGTGCAGTCACATGTCTTGGATCTATCTACTCGCTATATGGCACAACAAACCACAAATACTGTCAGCTGTGCTCAGTCACATGTTTTGGATCTATTTACTCGCTACATGCACAACAAACCATAAATACTGTCAGCTGTGTGCAGTCACATGTCTTGGATCTATTTACTCGCTTCATGGCATAAAACACTACGAATACTGTCAGCTGTGCTCAGTCACATGTCTTTGATCCATTTACTCGCTACATGGCTTAACAATCCACAAATACTGTCAGCTAGGTTAAGTCACATTTCTTGGATCAATTTACTCGCTACATGGCACAAGATCTTTCTAATCGCTACATGGCCCAACAAACCACATCTACTGTCATCAGTCCTCAGTCACATGTTTTGGATGTATTTACTCGCTACATGCACAACACAAACCACAAATACTGTCAGCTGTGTGCAGTCTCATGTCTTGGATCTATTTACTCGCTTCATGGCATAAAACTCTACGAATACTGTCAGCTGTGCTCAGTCACATGTCTTTGATCCATTTACTTGCTACTTGGCTTAACAATCCACAAGTACTGTCAGCTAGGTTAAGTCACATTTCTTTGATCTATTTACTCGCTACATGGCTCAACAAACCACAAATACTGTCAGCTGTGTGCAGTCACATGTATGGGATCTATCTTCTCGCTACACGGCACAACAAACCACAAATACTGTCAGCTGTGTGCAGTCACATGTCTTGGATCTATTTACTCGCTACATGGCTCAACAAATCACAAATACTGTTAGCTGTGCTCAGTCACATGCTTTGGATCTATTTACTCGCTACATGCACAATAAACCACAAAATCTGACAGCCTGCTCTCAGTCACACATCTTGGATCTATTTACTCGCTACATGGCACAAAACACTACGAATACTGTCAGCTGTGCTCAATCACATGTCTTGGATCTATCTACTCGCTACATGGCACAACAAACCACAAATACTGTCAGCTGTGTGCAGTCACATTTATTGGATCTATCTACTCGCTACATGGCACAACAAACCACAAATACTGTCAGCTGTGTGCAGTCACATGTCTTGGATCTTTTTTACTCGCTACATGGCTCAACACACCACAAAGACTGTCAGCTGTACTCAGTCACTTGTTTTGGATCTATTTACTCGCTACATGCACAATAAACCACAAATTCTGTCAGCCTGTTCTCAGTCACACGTCTTGGATCTATTTACCCGCTACATGGCACAACATGCCACAAATACTGTCAGCTGTGCTCAGTCACATGTTTTGGATCTATTTACTCGCTACATGCACAATAAACCACAAATTCTGTCAGCCTGTCCTCAGTCACACGTCTTGTATCTATTTACTCGCTACATGGCTCAACAAATCACAAATATTGTCAGCTGTGCTCAATCACATGTCTTGGATCTATCTACTCGCTACATGGCACAACAAACCACAAATACTGGCAGCTGTGTGCAGTCACATGTCTTGGATCTATCTACTCGCTACATGGCCCAACATACCACAAATAATGTCAGCTGTGCTCAGTCACATGTTTTGGAACTATTTACTCGCTACATGGATAACAAACCACAATTTCTGTCAGCCTGTTCTGAGTTACACGTCTTGAATCTATTTACTCGCTACATGGCACAACAAACCACAAATACTGTCAGCAGTGTGCAGTCACGTGTCTTGGATCTATTTACTCGCTACATGGCTCAACAAACCACAAATACTCTCAGCTGGGCTCAGTCACATGTTTTGGATCTATTTACTCGATACATGCACAATAAACCACAAATTCTGTCAGCCTGTTCTCAGTCACACGTCTTGGATCTATTTACTCGCTACATGGCACAACAAACCACAAATACTGCAGCTGTGTGCAGTCACGTGTCTTGGATCTATCTACTCGCTACATGGCCCAACAAACCACAAATACTGTCAGCTGTGCTCAGTCACATGTCTTGGATCTATTTACTCGCTACATTACACACAATCCACACCTACTCTCAGATGAGTTCAGACACATATCTTGTATCTAATTGCTCGCTACATGGAACAATAAACCAAAAATACTGTCAGTTGTTCTCAGTCACATGTCTTGGATCTATTTACTCGCTACATGGAACATCTAACCACAACTACTTTCAGCTATGCTCAGTCACATGTTATGGATTAATTTACTCGCTACATGACACAACAAACCACAAATACTGTCAGCTTTGTTCTGTCACATTTCTTGGATCTTTTAACTCGCTGCATGGCACAACAAACTACAAATCCTGTCAGCTGTGCTCAGTCACATGTCTTGGATCTATTTACTCGCTACATGGCACATTAAACCACAACTACTGTCAGCTGTGCTCAATCACATGTCTTGGATCTATCTACTCGCTACATGTCACAACAAACCACAAATACTCTCAGCTGTTCTCAATCACATGTCGTGGATCAATCTACTCGCTACATGGCCCAACAAACCACAAATACTGTCAGTTGTGCTCAGTCACATGTCTTGGATCTATTTACTCGCTACATTACACACAATCCACACCTGCTGTCAGACGAGTTCATACACATATCTTGTATCTAATTGCTCGCTACATGGAACAATAAACCAAAAATACTGTCAGCTGTGCTCAGTGACATGTCTTGGATCTATTTACTCGCTACGTGGCACAGCAAACCCTCAAATACTGTCAGCTGTGTGCAGTCACATGTCTTGGATCTATTTACTCGCTACATGGCACATTAAACCACAACTACTGTCAGCTGTGCTCAATCACATGTCGTGGATCAATCTACTCGCTACATGTCCCAACAAACCACAAATACTGTCAGCTGTGCTCAGGCACATGTTTTAGATCTATCTACTCGCTACATGTCACAAAAAACCACAAATACTGTCAGCTGTGTGCAGTCACATGTCTTGGATCTATCTACTCGCTACATGTCACAACAAACCACAAATACTTTTAGCAATGCTCAATCACATGTCTTGGATCTATCTACTTGTTACATGTCACAACGAACCACAAATCTTTCAGCTGTGCTCAGTCATATGTCTTGGATCTATCTACTCGCTACATGTCACAACAAACCACAAATATTTTCAGCTGTGGTCAGTCACATTTCTTGGATCTATTTACTCGCTACATGTCACAACAAATCACAAATACTTTCAAGTGTGCTCAGTCATATGTCTTAGATCTATCTACTCGCTACATGTCACAACAAACCACAAA
>PNEQ01032245.1:0-37583 GCA_003012365.1 Medauroidea extradentata
TATCTGACCAGATTCCAGTTTTGGAATTTCAAGTTGTGTATGTATCCTGATGACTAAAGCATACTCTGCTTATTTATGTTTTCTTGTTTTATTTTTACTTTTAGTTTTCTTGTGACGGTCATTTATTTCGCAATGGAGTATGTCCATACAAACAAATCCAGTCATGCACCCCCATTGCACAGTTCTTTCAAAGATCACGTAAAATATCGTCGTGCTGCATCTTGCAACACAACATTTTCGTCTCCAATTAAGTCCACGATTCGCGATGTGTGCTTATTATTAGATATCGGAAAAATTCACGAGTTCACCGACATGCATGCTAGCCTCCACAAATATGGGTTTATTTATGCAGACAGTAGCTGTTAAGGCTCGGTTTCAGTCGCCATGTTGAATTTTATTATTTTCCACCCTTTTGGAATTCCGATAAGAAAAATGTTAGATCCACGACTATACCGCAAATTCTGATTTCTTTGCGCTACAGTACAATTGCAGAAATTGAACTGGCAATGTATTGTTGGATCGCAATCTGTCGGGCAAATTATGAATATAAAAAATTGCCACACCCATTGCGGCGTAATTATAAATTAACAGTTGAATCGCAATTACATTACTGTAGCGGGAGGTTAACACAATCTGCGGTTTAGTCACATATTTAACATTCTTCTATTTATAATTCCAAAAAAGCGGAAAAACAATATAATTCAATATGGCGACTGAAACCGAGCCTTGACTGACTGTTTACTGACAGAGTTATACCACATGACTGGAACAGCGTTTAGTTGCTGCTTAATTATTGCCTCGGAGCCTCGGTAACGTTCCGAACCCAAATATTTTTTTACTAGCAAACCAGTAAGTTAAGAGTGTTCACGTGGCAAAAATGCATAATTTTACATTTGTGCGGCGTAGTGTTAGTTTCACAGACGTTACTTTTGACTACATTTTCCACTTGTGAAACTTTCTTAGCTCTCATAGTGTAACCGGCCCATAGGCTTTAAATTTAAATAAATAATATATAGTGTACATACTGTAATTTAGGTAAGGATAGTCGAAGAAGGCCAGTTGAAATTTCATTATGATTAGAATTGTATGTTTTATGTGACTCAATTGCAAAATTTTGTTTAAAGTAATTGATGTGTAATTTAGTTCTGCATACTGGCGAGAAGCACAGTATGACCCGAGGATTGCAGCATTGTGTCACGGCAGATTGACGCGTAACACAGCAGGGGAGGGAAAGTTAGGAAAACATGGGGTAAAACGAGCGAACAGCCTTGAGCCGACGAGTGATGCGTAGCTTGGATGCTTAAAACTGGGGCACCGAGAGACGTGGCTACGCCCACCCCCCCTGCTGTGCAATTTATTATTAACTTAATAATAATTCATTAAAAATTTATAAAATTTTGTAAATAAGTTCAAAGGGATATTAATGTTAATTTGTGTGAATTAAAAAAAAAAGCAATAAATTGATACGGAGGAAGGTCAGGGTTTGTTGTCGTCGTCACCCACGAGAAACGCGATTGGCTGAAAGTTAAAAAGTGGGGCGGTCCTAGGAGAGTTCCCCACGTAGGCGCGAAGACGAAAGTTCAGAAGGCCTCCGGTCGTGACCTCCGCGAAGGGTGAACGCGTCACGTGGAGCCACCGCGGACGATTGTGGGAAGCCGCGGAGAAAACCCACTTCTGCTGTAACCTTCACGAAGAGTGGACGCGGGTCGATTCGCGGAAATTCGTGGGAAGCCGCATATATAACTAATTCTGGCCGCGACTGTCACTAAGAGTGCAATATTTGCGGGAGGTCGTGGTTAAAAGTTTTAAAACGGTACTCAGTATAGCATATCGTCTCTCGTGGGACTGACGGAACAAGTTCAGGGTTTCGAAGTATCGAAGTACATAACGAACGGTGTTTTGAATCAGTGGTAACAGATCACCACACTACATTAAAAGAGAGAGGATATAACAATAGCATAACCATAACGGCAGGTCAATGTCAAAATTTGCAAGTTAAGGGAACATGCTAATAACAAAATCAACTGACTTACACAAATGAAATAATTTAAACTGAAATTAAATGGTATGGAAAATCAGAAATCACATAATTTTAAAAGTAACGATAATTGTCTTTATATATGGCCATTTTTAAAAATACAACGGGACTTGGTTGTAGGGTTTTAAATATTTTTTGCAAATGGCCCATATATCTTATTTCAGTGTAAATTACGTCATTCGAGCAAGTCAGTTGGTTGTTATTATCAAGTCCCCGTAACTTACAAATTTTGACTTAGACATGGTGCTATGGTAAGACTGTGAGAGCTAAAAAAGTTTCACAAGTGGAAGCTTGTACTCACAAGTAGCGTCTATAAAACTAACACAACGTTGTACAAATATAAAGCTAATGCAATGTTGCCAAATGAACGTCCTTAACACAGCTCTACAGACACCACATTATACGACACACAAAAATATATTTACCGTGTATGATATGGGAATTCCAGTGTTTCAATTATTACGACATTTCCTTTCGTGTTGAATCGAGTTATTCACACAGACTGTTACTGCTGATATTAAGATCCTTCTGTGATGATTAACAGTTAAAATGCTCTATTTGTCTCACAAACTCATATTTTGTAAGTCAAGACATACATTCGAATATCGACATCTTATCGACGAACATTGCTCACTTCTTACACTTATTTTGTATACGAGCTGAAGTCAGTGGCGCATACAGATTTTCAAATAGGCCAGTTCGCATGCGAATATGACCATTCGAAGTATCTCGTGTACGAACGTTCGAGCTGTATTTTGCAGCATATACCTCCTAGTCAAAGACGCGAATCTTTTCGGTGGAAACCATTTTCCGAATACCGAGCAGTCCTGCCATGTTCTAAAATCTTCTGTGCTCAACTTTTTAAGAAGCATGTCTGACGTCGTCTTAAATTATGAATAGTAAGCGGATCCTTTAGAATACGAATATTTTAAGTTACCGTTCCTCCAACTCGCTCGGTAATTCCGAATGAAATATTTTTTAAACATTATCAGTGATGGCTAGAGGTACGTAAATTTCGCAGATACATTCCAGGTCAGGTTGAACGCCAATTATGTATACTTCATTGTCATGTCTGTGACTTGCTGGTGGCTATTACAAAACGCGTTTGACTACTGCAAGCCAGTAGTAAATAAGGAAATAATGCGAAGTGCTATCGCTTGCTACCTGCTTGTACGGTTATAAGCCAATAGATAATCGATTTTGGCCAGTGGGTGTATAGGACTGACAAGTCTAGGCTGCTACCAGATGAATCCGCGAAATTGACATACCTCTAGTGATGGCAAATATGGGCACTGTTTGCTTACACAAGAAAAATAAATATACAGTCCCCCCAGTATGGTTTCATGATTGGTTACTAGAAACCCGGAAATTTCGCTGGTTCAACAGCCCCCCGGCTGGAATCTGTAGCCCTATATATACCCTGTCTTCAGCTACAGTATTTACTGGTTACTGCTCCAGTGAGTGGCCAGTTGAACATGTGAAAAAGCAGCGTGGGAGTCAGTGAGTGTATTCATGCAGGTATGCCATTGGTTCAAAGTCCTCAAGAAAGAGTTTCAGTAACAGTGAACCAGTCGCGAAAGTAATCAACATGCACATGAGTTTGAAATCTAACGTCTTGTCAAATGAATGCGCGAAATTTTCTGGTCTCTATTAAGAAACTACCAAGAAATCAGAGGCCGCGGTGACCGAATGGGGCCGACCCCCCGTGGTTCAGTTGGTTGAGCGGCCGGCTTTGGTGTGGGAGGGTTCTGGGTTCGATTCCCAGGTCTGGCTGGGTGTAAATTTGTGTTTGTCCATTTGGGTCCCAAAAATTGTCACTATACAAATTGTCTCACGCAAAGTACTGGGGTCACTCAAATTAAGTCGCATTAAAGGGGGGAATGTTTGGTACAGTGGTGACGCGGAAGCTTTCACGTCGCCACGGCACCAAACATAAAAAAAAAAAAATGGTCAGACCATTCACCTCCCACCAAGGCGATCCGGGTTCGATTCCTAGCGGGGTCGGTCCCCGGATTTTCACATGTGGGAATCGCGCCGGACGATGCCGTTGGTCGGCGGGTTTTCTCGGGGATCTTCCGTTTCCCCCGCTCCTTCATTCTGGTGCTGCTCCATACTCACATGTCATCCCTTACCAGAGCTAAAGACCTCGTTGTTAAGCGCTGACTAAAATTTCTCACTCAATCATCAAGAAATCAGCGAAAAAACGCTAAAAGCAAGTGAGCTAAGTATGACTCGTTTACCAGCACTATAAGAACAATTGTTCGAAAAAAAAAACATGTAACGTAACGACATAAAATATTTTACTTTGTTAGGACGCGTTGCTGCACGTCAACCCAACACGAAGCTAATCTAATCGCACAACAAAAACAAGCGCCATTTTTTTCCCCCTGCGGCACAATGCTGTGTGAAACGTTTCGCAATCACATGTCCCACCGCGGGCTTTAAATCATTAAAATTTATTTTTAAATTCTCGTCGTGTGATGAGGCCAATAATTTCAGCGGGAATTTCGTGTGGGGTGAAATAAAACAAGGGCAATCAACACAGAACGCATGCCAATCGTGTTTGCGAAACTTCGGACAGCCCATCTGTTGCCGCGAGCGAGCGATACGTCAGCATAACAGCAATAAATTCAAGTGCTCTCGTGCTGCGTGTATCGTGAATTTATGCGTATGTATGTATATTTATTTATTTAAATGGTAAACCTACTCAACTTCTTGATACAAAGGCTGCGAAGTTTAGTAGCAGAAATATATTAAACATTTTAACTGTCATATTATTTCTCATACTCGGTCCCGTGTTGCTAAAAACTGCACATGCCTGCTCTCTATTGGTGAGTGAGTGAGAAATATTTGGTCGGCGCTTAAAATCGAAGTCTTTAGCGCCGGTGAGGGGTGACTTGAGGTGAGTATGGAGCAGCACCGGAATGAAAGAGCGGGGAAAGCGGCAGATCCCCAAGAAAACCCGTCGACCAACGGCATCGTCCGGCCCGATTCCCACACGCAAAAATCCGGGGACCGACTCCGCCGGGGATCGAACCCGGATTGCTCTCTGTTGGTAACATAGTGAACTTGACGTACAGAACCTTTCCGAATTTCGTGAAGTCAGCACAGTGGTTTATCACCGCGATATTAAGATTGCGTAGTAGATAAATAAACGCTGGAAATATCAATTGATTTCTATGCTTTTTTCGAAGCCAATATGGATAAAATACTCAATGACAATCCTAGATAATGGTTTTTGCCAACTTTATGAGTAAATATTTATCCAGAATTACTAATTCGTTACGCGTGATCTCTTCCGTCGCAGTTAAATGCACGAGGTTCCGGCGTCAGAGATTGTGCCTCAGAAGTTCATAAAACTAGAAACAATTTTGTTCAAAACGTGGCTGAAACTATTGTCTAGGATTGGTATTGTTTAATTTTCGCAAATTGGCTTCAAAAAACCTACAGTTATAGATAAATGCTTTTGGCGTTGAATTATGTACCACGCCCTCTTCGGGTATATCTCAGTATTGGGTCAGTTTACCCTATATATGTGTATGTATATGAATCCTGAATTTGAGAAAGGCACTAAGTCAAAAATGGCTACTTTACAGGAGAGCAAAACAAGTAAATAATTTCTGTATGCTTGAACAAAAGTATTTATCAATTTATTTTAACAATTAAGGACATTATCATTATTAAAATGTTGAATTAATTGTTTTATATTTTTTAACATTTTTGACTTAGTTCCTTTCTTCACTAAACATATAGCAATACCAATTCTGCTAGGTAAAGAAATCAAATTAACAGGTTTATAATAGTTTGTGGTAATGTTATTTGATATTAATGCTTATAAATTACATATGCATAGCCATAATTATTACGTATACAAAGTCATATTCAAGATATGCAGAAAACCGACCATATTAAAATCATTGTTTTTGTTTGTAGCAGTCGGATACCTGCAAAAACATTTTCCACACTATAACTCAAGTAAAACAACACAACACCTATGTAACATTTTAGGAACAGGTCTGTGGCGAAAGGAACTAAGTCGGTGACTTAGTGCCGTTCTATGGTATATCGTCAACGTCTAGACGCTGTTTCTCCCATATGCAGTAGGCTGACTTAGTTCTTTTCAGCGCCAAACGACCGGGCTTGGCCATATTACTTTATTTGTAATAAAACCCGAAAAATTGCCGATTTTGACTTAGTGCCTTTCTCAAATGCACGATTCATATATGTATGTGCGTATGTGTGTGTGTATATCATTGGATACACAAAATAATAAACACGATGTCGAAAATCCCAGTCTCGTAGGGATAAAATAAACGTGACGGGGCCACCAAACCGAGAGAGTGTACAGCGAAGTTCGTGTTGAATTAACAGCTGCTTTCGATTACGTTCCTGTAATCGAAGTGTCACTGCCCTGAGAAGGGAATAACGGAGGGTAGAGCAGAAGGAGAATGCCCGCTGTGAAAAGAGGGGGTTGTTCACCCCCCGCCGCTACACTGTACATTATGTGCGGGGGAGGAGGAGAGAGTGGAGGAATGGGGCTTGTGGCCACTGCTGGACTCATAAATATAATGGAACCGATACAGCGGGTGGTGGCCTGGATATTGCCAGTTAGACGCGCGGGCCGATGGTGGGAACTGGGGGTCAAGGAAAGGGGTAGATTCAAAGAGGGAGGGTGTAGAGGGCCATTCCGAAGGAAGGGTTCGCCATCGACAACCAACCCCTGCAGAGTGCTACTAGGACCAGCCGTGCCTGCCCGCAAACCTTATATATCCCCACGATCCACCGGCAAAAACTCCCTCAACCTCGTCTACCGATTCACAACCTCCCTATGTTATCCTCTCTCCCCAACAAAGGCTTACGCGAGAGTTACAAAAATCAAAACAGCATTACACAGCAAAAAAAATACGTTGTTTCCCACTCTTTCCCCTAGCTAGTTCGATTCAGAGGGAGATCTCGCACTGGTGAGGTCGTTGGCGAGGGACAGGAGAAACGGAACGAACGAGTTGCAGCAGATGATAGCGCACGTCCGCTTCGTGCCGTCGCATAACAACAGGGGGATTATTACATTTCGTTTTCGTGATTACGATGGCGAGTGCAGGGGGAGGGGGAAGCGGAAATGGCTGCGATAATGTTAACTGATTTATCGCGGAGACAGGCGGCGGAATCTGCGAGTGGACAAGCCACGTGGGGGTGGCGCACTCACCCTGCGACCCATCAATTACTGCGCGCTGCTCCGACCACAAAAAAAAAACGGTAGGGTGAGACGTAAAAGATGGCGGCATATTTTATGAAAATTTGCAAAACACGCTTTTTTTCGGGTTTAAAAGCTTTCGCGTGTTGCGATATTTGCAGGCAACCCTGACAATGAAGATGATGGTGCTGCAATTTTTTTCCCTTCTGTTTGTCGATGCGAAATATACAACGCATTAACAAATGTAATACGAACGTGATTGGCAAAGTTACCGAAAACATTCATTTAATTATTCAACATTACCTTGAAAACTTTGGAGTAGTGAAAACTGGCATTTTTATGGGAATGTTTATTACTGTGACAGTTCCTGAACATATAATCCTCACACACTAAAATAAAAGAGTATATGTGAAAAAAGAAAATTTGAAAGAAAAATGTAACATCTTATTTGGAATTTATTTTGCTTTTCTTCAAAGATAAGCCATTCCTACCCTAGTACACACTGGAAACTATTAGTATTAAAGCGGCCGCCTAGCTGGTGCTCGAACTGCGTGCAGAGTGTTCGGAGTTACGTTTTTTCTCAGAGACCAGTAAACGTGCGTCCACAACGCTTATCTATGAAAATAAAACACAATTCACACTACTTGTGAATGTAACTATCAAGACACCGCGCACATTGGAAGCATTATTTTAAATCCCTCAAATTTTTCACGCAGTTGTTTTTCTAGATATATGTAACGGGTTTGTTCCAAGTTTGAGGTCTACAAGTACATTGGACTTTGCTACAGTGACGCGTTCAATAAAATTATAGCGTCCCATATTAGTAAAATCGTTACGGCGGGAACACAGTGCGCGCGTTTACGACTTTGGCCGTCGAGGCGATATGTCACCATCCATGTGACGGCCGGCATCGCTCGTAGCGCCTCATCGTCTCACACACACATACAAACCCAGCCTCCACAAGGCGGCAGCCTTAAAGGATAACTTCAAGCTAAACATGATTACAAGCGGCCTGTTAGTAAAAAAACACAGAAAATGTAATTATTTTTTTCGGAAGTAACAAGTCCACATTTGCTGTATTTGGTATTATTTCAAATCTTAAAAAACATTAGCTGTATATTTAATGATGCTCGCGTTTTATTTATCCGAAAAATATAACTGAAATTTATAAATTAACTACAGGACATTGATATAGTTTGTCTGAAATATCGTTAAGATTGTCGCGATAGTAAAATGTGAGTTCAGTCTTGTGACAAACGTATAAAGTCTTTCTTATATAACATTTACGAATTGTAAAAAAATGTCTTGTGAAAATCGTGGGCAAATTGCCCTTATAACCAAAATTTGAAACCTAAGTCTGCACAGCAAGGGTAAAGAAAATAGTAGTGACAATTTCCCAAGTATTTTACGAAGTTGCGCATAAACGCAATCTGTAAGGAAATACTAAATATTCAGTGGATTTTCAATTGTTAACTACAAGTTCGAGGGCTCAAGACTTCTGCTGATAACTTTAAAAATAGACATTCATTATTCTAATGCAAGACAGAGTTACAATTGTGTGAATAGTAAAGCATTGCTGGTTACAGACGAACTAATACCTCATCTTACAACATTGGTATTTATATTGAAATGTAGATTTATTCAAATCACAGAATTTCACAGAAACTACTTTCTAATCCACCGAGCCTTCAGGTTTTCACTGTTTCCGAGTTCCGAGTTCCGTTTACTTCAGGTTTATTCTCATAACTGTCAGTGTCGTTGATTACAATGTTATAGAATATAATCGCTCTCCAATCAGTTCCAATATGTTTTATCAGTATCTGGTTGACATCTGTCATCTTACGACTGGTACTGTTTTCCAACGCTATGGGTTTTTATTAAAGATAACATTTTTGCACACTTCGTTACTGGTACGCCTTCTCCCGTGTCTCTCAAGTAATATACTGTACCTGGTACTAGCACTGTCAATTTGGTGGTTTTGGTGGGATGTAACTGTAACGGTAAATTTACTAAGGGGGCACTTGACGCAACTTTTTTTAAAATGTTTTATATTTGTACTAGATATGGTTTGTTTTGTAGACATTCATTGTGACAATTTTATGCTGCAATAAAAATTTTTTAGCTTTCGCAGTTTTTTTTTATAATGGCATGTCAAAGTCCAAATTTACATAAAACGGTTTTATGCTTCAAAGGAAAACTAATTTACTTACAGAATTGAAACAATTTTCACTGAATAACGAAATTGTAGGCTACAATGTCTTGTATATAAAAACCCAAAATGAAATACTTTTATATTTTTTTAAAACGCTTTAATTTTTTTTAAATTTAAATTTTAAGATTCAGAATGTTTTTTCTTTAAGTACACAAAATTTTTAATGTTTTTGTTTTTATATAGGAAACCTTGTAGCCTACAGCTTCGTCATTCGGAGCGAATTTGTTCTGTTCAATATATTGGCTGGTTTTCTTTTAAAACATAAAACCGTTTTATGCAAATTTGGACATTGACATGCCGTTTTAAAAAACTGTGAAAGCTAGAAATTATTAATTACAGTAAAAAAAATAGTCACAATGTATATCTTCAATACAAACCTAATCTCGTTTAAACATAAAAATCCTTAAAACAATAAAAATTGCCCGTCAAGCGCCCTCTCCACAAAATAATATAATAAGGCCTAACATGCGAGTGCTTAAAACCATCTTACCTAGCTTATCTGCACATAGCTTATTTCCAATTTCGAACATCACGCACTCTCATTATGTTCCATACGCTGGCATTAATACTTATACCAAAAACACTTACAAATAATGTACAATAGTACTAATGTAAACATGACCAATGCTAGAAAAGGATAGTTATGGTGCATACATTTCTATCTTGAAAAGCAGTTTTATTGCACGCGTATTTGTGACTAAGGACAGTTTTACAGAACATCGAACATTGGATTCATCGGTTTATTGCGGTACAACTTACTTCTGTTGCTTACAATAATATTCCATGCAGGTTTATAAACTACTCGTTTATAACGCTATACTGCTAATTCAATTATTTCAATTCTTGGAAAACGAAAGTTTAGTTACTCATATCCTCTCATGTATGCATAAAACACGTGTATGTGTATTTTTGTTAATTTACTAACGCATTGGCACATACCGGTGACTAAGATCAAAATACGTTTAATTACCTTACCAACAGGCGTGTAAACAAACTTTAATTTACACAATGAGCTGCGTAAATAATTTCGGTAAACACAAGCATTCAAAACGAGCCAATGTTATGTATGCTCTTAAACGCATACCTCAAATCTTGTTACGAAATTATGTATTATTATATTTAGCGCGAGGGAATTTTTTTAATTCAGGAGATTTTCAACTAACCCGTCGTTAATACGAAAATAGGCTTAACGTAAGCGTACTCCGGCCAAATCAGCTTACGGCATTGCCCGAGCCGTGCGCCCATGAAATCACACCTCCTATACCAGCAGCATGCAACATCCATATTTTCATAAGGCTTCCTGTGCAGGTTCTTCTGGGAAGCTTGGGACAAAAACGGGCTATGCATAGAATGCAAATTCTATTACGCCTACTTAATCAATGATCCATATATGTGATTCAATACCTGAATGACAAATTCTTAAATTTTAAATACTTGGTTGAGTGAAGAAAAAAATATTTGCATGATTATAAAACACCGTAAATAAAAAATGTTATTATCATATACTAAATGTTTGGGTCTGTAGATGTTTTTAAGATACCTATAAACAAGAAATGCTTTAGTACACGCTTTTTAAAAAGAGAGATTTTATGATAACAGCATGTTAGAATATGTATCTTTATATTTTATAAAAATATACAACATTTGTTAGTTAAATTCCTGTATTCAATATTTTTCGGAGCATTACAAAAATAATGACTTTAGGTATGTACATATTTTATTGGTGTTATGTATGATGTGTCGGTTTTGCATTGCATTAATATTGGGAAAATGTGAATATTATGTTACGATACAAACTAAAGAAGTATTTCGTACATACGTCATTGCAGCAAATGGTGCGTCACAGAAAACCAGAGAATACACACAAATAAACAGACAAGTAAACAAACAAAAGGAATTTTTTTTGCAACTGGCAAACAAATGTAAACATATACACTTCCACAAGTGCCCACTCGCAGTCTGCAGGTGCTCCTCGGACTGTGTATGTGCCTGAAGATGGAAAACAGATTGCAGTCTCGGCAACGTCGCATTTTTTTTTTGTCGTAAAAATACCATCGTGTTCGTCTGTTTTTCCTTCGTCTTACTGTCTACAGTTACTCTGTTATTTGATTTTCGTTCGCTTTCTCAATGTGTATGTGTTTCTGTTGTGTCATCTACGTCCAGTTTTTTGTCGTCCATTTTGTTTTGTCTGTTTGTTGTTGTAATTATATTTTGTATTTTGTTTGGTACTTATTGACGGAATTCGTTTTGTGGAATAATGTGAGTTTTTTTGTTCTTTCTTTGGTTCGTTTTTTGGTGATTCTAGTAAATCACCGACTGAATTCCTTGTCGAATTGTATGTGTTTATCTTTGTTTGACAATCGAAAACAAAGTAATTTTGTTTGTTTACTTGTCTGTGTTTATATATTCTTTGGTTTTCTGTGGCACACCAATTGCTACAATGGCGTATGTCAAAAATACCTCTTTAGTTTGTAACTTGCCTCCATTGCAATAATCTTTCAAAAATAACTAGGTTACGATGTTTAGTTAAATGTCCGAAATTTTTATTTAATTACGTGTGTGTCCCGATTTGAGTAGTCCAACCATCAGAGTACTGAAACGTTTGTAATTCATCTGCAGACAGTAAACCAATACCAACTTAACATTGTCCAATCATATAAGACACAACACACTACGGCGTTTAGTATGTGCTCTGACGTAATTTTTTGTGGTATGTTTGTTGTTTCTGTATGTAAACATTACTAAATTAACTCGTTATTACTTATTGCCCATTTTTTATATTTTAACTGATTACAGAACTAAATATAAATTCTTAGCTTTTTCATTTGCATGCACTAATAATTAAGAGTCCCAAAAATTGTTTAACTTTTCTAAATATTAAAAGATGTCAATTTTGGTTCTTTGACAAATGCATGAAGCCCATAACCAATGGTATTGTTTTTGTTATAGTAAAACTATATTCCTGAAGTTTAATTAATGTAACAGTAAAATGGCATTAAACACAATAATTAAATCATAAAACTGTGAATATCCCGTAATGTTTTAAACTGGTTTCCGACATTTATATCTACTGGGTCATTATTCCAGACATATAAAGAACGTTTTGCACAGAATGGCACTTTTCCGAATAGTTAACTAAAGATTGCTTGACTCGTAACTGCTATTATGAGCATCGGAACTGAGGTACATGGATTGGTTATATTTAATTTCTTGTGCGGACATATATATTTAGGACAGCAGTCAATAAGAAGAAAAAAATTCTTAATATTCACGACTTTGGTTTACCCTCAAGATATGTACGAGAAGCAACACCGTGAAAATGAAAAAAAATATATATATTAGTTCATATATGTGTTTCGTTATTATAAATGATGTTTAAATAAATATAGTAATTTGTTTTGCACATAGTAATAATTATAAAATACGATTTCCCTTCGCTTTTAACTTTTGTTCAGTTGGCCTTGGCATACTACATAAAGCCAGAAGTGCAACAGATTCTTTGCAAAAATTTAATTGGGTATCCTTTATACATAAGAATCCGATTGTGAATAAATGTCAAAGTTTCTGGTCATGTAAAATATGTTATGTTATGTTGTATATCTTGTGCATATGCTTTTAAATTCTGAACTTAACTATTGGGTCTAAAATATTTTCTTGACGGAACAGAACTATGTTTCCGATAAGACTGGTAATAACATTCTTCCACCGCTCCGGCACAAAATTTACAAGGCCATCAGAAGTGAACTTCATTGACATTTCGCGAACTCTGACATCCGGTTGTTAATGTCGAGCAACATGTTGTAACTGAGTTTGTACGACTTGTGTGTGCCTGGTGAAAGCGTGTTTTGAAGGATTATTGTCGGCTTGTAATTTTGTGTAGTCAGTTTGTAGTTTGAGTAAGAAGACGTGTGTAATTTGTCATCTACAAACATATTAAAATATTTTCAAACTATTCTTCTTGAAAGATGGATAAAAATAAGCTTTGTGAGAAAACCTGTTGCTCAGCATTTAATTGTTCTGAGGCGAGAAAAAAAGATTAATTTTTTTTATTGTCTGACACATCAAGTACAGAAAGATGTTTTTTTTTTTTTTTTTTTTTTTTTTTTTTTCTCAATCTCGTCTCTTGTGAAAATATATTCGTGTGACCAGAGCCTGTTTTAGACAGGCAGTGACTGAATAAATTTTTCAGGTTGTGGTTACATAGCTCTCGCCAAATAATTGTATTGTAGATTACGAGGCGGATATCACTAACCAATCGGCATCCGAGTTCGCTGAATACAAAGTAACCGACATGATAGTTCGTTCGCTTCTGATGCCCTTGTTTGTTCTGTGTCTCCGGTCAAGCGACCACACCGCGTCAGCCGGGGGGCGTGAAAGAAAGTGTTAACCGAGTTCTGCGCATGCGCGCACTTTGCGATAGAGAAATAATACGTAGAAATCCATTGAGTCGAGCAGGGTCCAGCAAAATAAAGTTTATTTCTTCTCAGGGACAAAAGCTTTCTCGTCGAGATGAGAAAGAGTAGCGTGGGTGTGTGTTTGTTAAGGTTGGGAAGGGGAAAGAGAGTGTGTTGCAGTTGCCTCAAAAAACTTCTGATTCAGAGTTACAATTAGCTTCCTTTTAGCCCTCGCCAGAATGAGAACAATAGAAGTACATAACAAACGAAACCAGACTGAAGCTGCATTAACAGACAGAGCAAGAGGGGACGAAATTTAAGAAAAAAATAAAGTTGCGGTGAGAGGGTTGTACGGACCTTTAACAACGAGGTCTTAAGAGACGATAAGGGCGAAATAAGGTGAAGGGATAACAACGTTCATGCCCGAGGTGGGATCCGAACCCATGACTTCTTGCATTGTAGATCGGCGCCTAACCGATTACGGTACGGAGGCCTCACAAATTAGACACAAAGAAACAAGTTATGTGTATTATACATGTTTATTATTTAATATTATAATTAGAGATGATAGTTTATCGAGAGAAAACGTAACTGTTTGCTGGATTTCAAGGTACGTTCAGCATACCAGAAGATTACCGGTATTTGCTTGTACTTGAAGCTGTTACCCTATTTGACGGAGCCTATAAGAACCGCGCTATTGTAAAATGTGATGCCTGTCATTGGTCTGCAGACAGCTACGTTGTGTCAGACGTATAAAACAACCATACATGTCACAAGAAACTACAGTGTTTTCAAGGGTATGTTGGCACAGAACATTTTCGCGATGTACCATCATCTCTAGTTATAATATAATTTACTTTAAACATGTTAAGAAACAATTGTTACCAAACAGTAACAATTTTAATATTTTCATAGACAGGAAGTTTTTGCGAATATATTTTCCGCCACTTAGTTCCAGTGCCTTATGCGTACATCCTCAGCTTCATTTTATATTTATTGTCTGAGTTTTTTTTTTGCAGACGCGTTACTTGAACTATTTTTAATTATTAAGTTACTTCCTTCCTTGAAATTAGCTTACAAAGAGTTATTTTTACACTATGAAGAGGAAACCTGTACAGATGTCCGTTCCGCGCAGGGCTCTAAACCAAAATCACTCACGCCTACAGTGTGGTACTAAACAGCACGTCAAAAATACCAGGTGTAAGCAAAACAATAAATCACTGCGCTATAAACGTCAATCTATTTTAGCTGCGAATAGACATCCACAGTCATGTGTGTGAAAGTCTATACAGATTTACTACAAACCAAACAACACATTTTAAATGTTAACAGTTTTCTATTCCTAGCAAGTGAAATTTCTTTTAGACATACGCTGTACTTTTTTGTGGTGCACTGTGAAACTTGCCTGCTTAAAGATATTTGTTTTATTGAAATAATATGTTTTATGTTAAAGATGGATGCTCTACCTGTAAACAACATCGTTGTTTATTAATAACGCAGAACCTTAAGAAACCTATTAGTAGGATAAAAATTTCCCGCGTTTGATGCACCAGTTTCCCAGACGGTAACGCCTCTTCTGTTCGCAGACCGCCGAACTGGCGTGCATTGTTACCATTTTTATAATATTCATTTTCAAGCGGCGAACCTACAACATTATGTATCGAAAGTTTTCAGTAAAAGTCTGTCACATGCTTTTAGTGTTACGTTGTAAACAAGAAGCCAAATCAGTTTTGTATGTAGTATATGTGTACCAAGCTTGATAAAATTCTCAAAAATATTTCCTAAGATATGTAATATGTAGAGACATGAACTTTTCGCGAAAAGAAATTTGACTCACTTTGTGTCAGTGACTTGTGTGCACGTCTGCAGACTTGCTTCACGGTCAGAGATTGGATGTTTTGACATTCATGTGTCGTGGGGTTTTACACGCAAATCACAGACGTGTGATGTTACAGTAACCTTATTGTGATTGGTACAGTCAAATGAGAAACGTCACAGTTCAAAGGCACGCTGCCAATATCTATGAAGCAGAACTGCAGACATGCACACAAGGCACTGGAACAAAGTGGGGCAAAATTCTTTTCGCGAAAAGTTCATGTCTCTAGTAATATGCTAAAATATGAAAATGGCCACAATTTTTAAAGTATACGCAGGATAATCGAAATACACTAAAGTCATGTAATCTTTGTTTGTAGTATATGTATGCCTAGATTTATGAAATTCTGGAAAATATTTCCTAAGATATGTGATAATATGCTAAAAATACGAAAATGGCCTACATTTTGAAAATATGCAAACCAGATAAACGAAATACGCAATATTCAACTCGGCTTTGTTTGTATGCCTAGTACCTATATGTGTACCAAGTTTGGTGATATTCTGAAAAATATTTCCTAAGATATGAGATACTATGGTAATGTATAAATGACCGCCATTATTAAATTATGCACACAGGATGAATGACATACACAAAAGTGAAATTCTAATTTACGGTTCCTTAGATATCTAAATAACAGACAAATGTTAAAATTACCGCCCTTATGAAAATATGAACGAAATATATACAAGTCAAGTCAGATTAAAAAGTACTATGTGTGTACAAAGTTTGATGAAAATCGGTCCACTGGTTAAAACATTTTTAGGGGATGGGGACACACACAGGCACATACATACACACACAGAGACAAAAAGGTGATTTTATAAGCCTACTTTTTCCTTCGGAAAGTCTGCTTAAAAACGGTTTTAGTCATTTTGAGACGCCCCGAAATCATTTTGTAACAAACGTGCTGCATTTTTAATTTTATGGAAGCGTACTTCCAACTGTGTGTTATCTTCGCAGGTGAAGATACTGGGGGATGCGTTTTGTGGTTTCGCGTGGAAACGAAGAAAAATAGCACGTTACAACAGCCTTCGTTTCACGCACCATGTAAACTGGCCTTATACAAATTGTATATTTTTGGCTAGCCTGGGTTTCTCTGGACTTTATCGGTAGAAAGAGTAGAAAAACGCCAAAATGTCTGGTACCACAAAATTTTCTACAACATTTCAGCGAGTAGTTTCTCTGTATGTAATTTTATGACGACTATGTAGTGCACTTGAACTGTTTTCAGGCGAATAACGAACATTCATTAGAATGGTACCAGAAGTCTCATTAGCCCAGTCAAATGAGAACACACGAATAACGAAAAATAACGTCAGGCAATTAGATAATTGTAATTCAGTAAAATTATACTGTCTAGTTGTGAACTTTATTTGCTTTTTTCCACTAACAGATATTTCAAATGATAAAAAAAAGAACGCTTTATGATTCATCTGCAATAATGGATACATTTTTTAAATGTTTGCACTTGTTTTTAACTATTGAGGAGGAAAGTGTTTTTTATGGATGGCATTCTATGTATACCTACCTATGTATGATATGAAGACTGTTAGTGTATAATAAATGACAATTAGCCAATCATTGTTATTAATATCCGGTGAAATGAGAGAGTTTTACGGCCTTTGAACAACGAGGTCTCATTAGTCAATGAGAGGGAAGTGGGGTGAAGGGAAGACAAAACATCCATGCCCGAGCTGGGATTCCAACCCAGGATATCTCGCACCTTAGACCGGTGCCTAGCATACCGCGCCACGGAGACTGGCATTATTGTAGTACGAAAATTTGCTTCAATTATTGCAGGATGTTCACGCGTCAGTACTTCAGACGTGTACGTCAGAGCAAGATAAAAATTATTAATAATATAAATTATCACGGTTTTTTCTCTCTGAATTTAAAAATACAGTAAACATATAGTAATTCCGATTCTTAAGTCAGTTCGACCACGTTACACATCCCACATTGCCCTGGATGGGGCACATGCAACAATGAATGTTGCTAACTTACGAACTATTTGTAAGATAAATCAGTAGGCTCCAGTAGTGGAATACGTCAATACAGCACTGCTGCATTACAATGGACGACTTGAAGTACACGTTTCCTGACATCACCGCAGGGGAAAAGTACTGTGGGAAACAAAGCTTGTTTACAAACATGCAGATATGTTAGTTGGTAATTGCAGAAGCATAAATGTTGCGCATTCACAGATTTGCACGCACGGGTAAAAATATTAGTTTCAATTTCATGGTTAAGAAACGCAAATACATAAGATTAATGTTTGCCTGAAAAAACAGCAAATTCCAAACAAATAATCAATTTTCTTGACGTACATCTCATCCGGGACATGTGAAGCCAAACAGCTAAATGAAGGTTATGTTCGGCGGCGGTATCCATGGAGATAGGAATTGTATCCCACACCTGACTGAAGCTCCTCCTCTTTTCAAGTCGTCCATTGGCAGAGAATAAATGTGAAAACGCGCAGCTTTATTCGCAATCAAAATGCCACTCCAGGCCAAATTCTGAGGACACTGAAATCAAAACACTAAACAAAAATTTGTTATCTCACAATAAACATTGGCTCACAGTACCAGATTTTGACTTTTCTCTTCCAAGCACTACCTCTTTGTCAGACTTTGCAGTGAACTGTGCTGTCCTGAGAGAAAATACGTTTTCTACAGTCTTATTTCTCAGTAAACAAGTTTTATACAGCATAAAAAAATGTGTACCTTGTACAGGGCTGGATTTTGGCATTTAGGTGCCATAGGCCCTTGAGATTTAGCCCCTCCCCCCCCCTCAACGTCTCTTTTACATGCTTCCTTACCAACTCACGTCTTTTTTTTTTTTTTTTCAATGCCACATTATTTAAAATTCCTGGCTCTGTCCTCTTCTTATTTATAATAACAGTCGTAATGACATAATAATTGGTTGTGTTAACTGTATTACATTTATCTGAAAATTACGTTTAATAACAATGATTAAAATGACGAAATAATAACATTAAATAAACATGTTCTCGATAAAAGTGTGACCCTGAGAAAATTGTGCCTTAGACCCGGGCCTAGTGGGCTTAGTGGTAAATCCGGCCCTGACCTTGTAGTGCTCAAATGAGCGTTGGCGCCAGAGAGTACATAATCTTAAATCGCATGTTAAACAACGAGAACCTATGTTTCTCCGAAGACGCCCGAAGTAGGCTACGATTCACCCCTCGCCTAATTCCAAAGTGAGAACACGCAATTTAGCACAAGAGAGACGTTTCTAAGTTCCAATATTTATAATGTAATTTTCGTTATTCCATACTTCTTTTTTATAAACAAAATATAACTATTTGCTACGACACGCGCTAGTATAGATAGGCCCTACATTAATACAATTCGTTATTGTTTCAGTGTAACATTTATTTTTCGTTGCGTAAGTTGTCCGATGGAGTAGTAGAACCTTCGGCAATCCTAGGTTAAGTGTGTTCAAGTGCTTTAAAATGATAGGTTTGTGTTTTCATGAAACAATGTAAACTCTGGAAACGGTACTTGTGAGAAAAGTTTTATTTTACGAAACAATTTTAGCTCGCATAATTTTCTTATAATTGTGTGTCAAAGTTAAAATTTCCAAGCACGCTGCCAGGTAAACAGCGAAAGCCAATTTACTTACTCAAATGAAATAAAGCACACATATATAACATGCCATTGGCTACGTAACCTATCACTTAATAACTCACAATATATTATTTTGAATTTTTGAAAAAATCGAAAATTTGCAGAGAAAAATTGCAAATTCAACAATTTTTAAAATACAAAGATATTCACTGTGAGTTTTCTAATATTTGGTTGCGTAATCCATGGCATGTTATTTCACTGAGACTTATTTCGTTAACTGATTTTCACTATTTGAATGGCGGCGTAACATGCATATTTTGACTTTGACGAACGATTATGATAAAAGTATGCGAGCTAAAATGGTTTTGTAAGAGGAAACTGTATTCACAAATATTGCGTCTACAAAGGTAATAGTATTTTTACAAATTAGTAAATATAAAGTGGTTATATCGAAAGCACTTGAACACCCTTAAAGATTCGTTTACCTCATCCCAGTTTAGAGGCCCGGTCAGCGTGGATGGCATGCAGAGGAATATTTTTGTAAAATACTATCGACTGTCATACTTGTGGCTCGGCTTTCTTCTAAAACCTCGTAAGTCCAGAGTTTCCAAAATTTTATACCAGGTGAATCTGGTGCTAATTTTCATGCCGCTTATATTATTAAAATCTGGCAAATAAACAGTGTATCAGCTTTCTTCTATGCTCAAATTCAAATACCTCGTATCTATGGTGTTGCATGACAACGGTTATTTTCTTTTTGCTCTCCTGTAAAATTTTCTGAAATGGACTTACGATGTTTCAGAAGTAAACCAACGGTGTTATGTTTTCCTACCCTTACCCTAGCTCCAATGTCTGCTCATGGATCACGTTGGGTGGCGTAGCTTGCGTTCACGGTCTTAGAATTACAGGTCTGGACACTAGCCTATCTACCAATGCTACTGACTTGGCCCTTCTATGACCGTGGTGTTTAATAATGCAACATAGCGTCGTACTACCAGTGCTCCTACTCGTATTTCCATTTACGAAATGTTACATAGTAACACTGGTTTACCTGTGGCGCCAATCAGTCATGTGAAGAGTGAGATATCTTCAAGTGTCCAGATCTGTTCCTCTATGGTCGCACTAGCGTCTCACGGTGGAACCGATTCGCCTATTCTCGCCTCTTCAATCGGCAACGTCCGGACCAATAGACAGCCTGCGCATGCACCAAAACATAACGCGCTGCATATGCTTACGTGTTCTGGCTCATCATGGGAATTCTATACAAAAAAAACGCAACTGTATTTAATTACAAATAAACAGCAAGCATACTTTTGTAAGGACATATTTGTTCTGAGGATGTTGATCTAATAAATATATAAATAAAAGTATTTCATTCGCCAGTCAAACGATAAGGTCGCACACAGCGGGTATGAGCACTGAGATCTGTTTGGCCAAATAGACGCTCTGCAACTCAACTATACCCACCGAACGGTAAGGTGATACTTTAAGAAACGAACTGTCGAAAAATATTACTAGGAATACTTCCTTTATTACCATACAACTATGTAAGCAATAGAAACGCAATATGGTGAGATAAATAAATAAATTGTTTACTGTTGGGGCCTACGCGTCCGCGAGTATGAAAATTGCTCGCAATAATTAATTTGAAAGTGAGTTAAACACGTATGTTATACGACAGTTGGAGGATGGTTGGGTTGGCATCGATGTCGTAGAAATAGTTCTGTATATTATGAACAGCGCCTAAAATATTGAAAATCGTTTAATAGTATATGTACGTAATATGTTAATTTTCAGGAAATGAAATGTATATTTATGTTCAGCGTACATTACAATATGTTAGAGGTGACGTGGCGGATGAACAACGTACGTCGGCTTGCAGTCAGCATGGCAATGTTATTGTTGACGTTTGGCGGAAGGATACATAGTTAGTGTGAAAACATATCTATGGTATACGCAGGGCTTCCAGATAGTATCAAGTTATCATACGGCGGGTATAAAAAAGGAGGGGATGATGCATCTTTCCCGTCAATAGTAGCACGTCGAGACAGGGAACTTTTAGGAGTGCAACTGTTGTTTGGTGATACGGTGGATACATCCATAGACAGGAGCGCGTGAGTTTCACTGCACCGAAACATGGTCAAATATCATGTCAGTGATGTGACTGGATGGACAGTAGGCCTACTATAAATACTTTTTTTAGTTATATTTTTTTACCCTAGATGGTTCAGATCTCTGTCGGTTAAACACTTGAAATGTTTATTTATAAAACTTTATGTAGGCCCTAATATTCATTCACGTTAAATATTCACACTAATACCAAACACAGATGATATGTTTTAATAAATAATTGATCCTATTACTTTTAGATAAGAATAGTATAATGGGTGGAGATCAACACTAAAAGTTAAAATCGTTCACATTTAAACAATGATATATTAAAGTACTCTCGTGTTTTCTTTTAAGGACTATATCAATAACAGTGCTATATGTGTACCAAATCTGAAGAAACATTAGAAAATTGCCTTAAAATATTTACTGTGATGAAAAAAGTAGAAAAACCGGTTCATTTAGATATCCCGTGTAATTAAAAGATTCAAATTCTGAGAATGTGTACCTATAAACACAGCATGTCTAGTTACTTTACTAAGATCTATGTGTACCGAATTTGATGAAATTCTGAAAATTTGTTATTTAGATATTTCGTGTTATCCTAAAATGTTTAAACTGTCACCATTTTGACAATATGAACAAGTCATAAACTGAACACATAAACATCAAGTTAACTTTCAAAGTACTAAACCAGTACTGAGTTTAACGAAATTCTGAAAAATGGTTCCTTGTGTACATGTAGAAAATACGTAACAGCCATGAACACAAATGCAAAAGCCAATTTATCTTGCTACGAAGTACATGTGTACCAAATATGAAGTAGTACTGATAATGTGCTCTTTAGTTATTTCGTACGGTAACAAATGTTTAAACAGCCTCAACTTAGAAAATACGAGCACTGTGTGAAGAACAACGTACGTCAAGACAATTTAATATGTAATATGTGAGTACCAAGTTTTAATGGAATTTGGAAAAATACTACCTTAGATTGATTATATTATCCTAAAACAGAAAATTTGCAAGTGCTTTGCAAATATAATTGTACGATTAATGAAATACACTAATGTCAAGTCAGCTTACCTATTAGTATAAGTGTACCATGGTTAAAGAACTTCGAAAAATGTTCTCTTAGACACGTCATACTATGCTAAAAATATAAAATTTACAGTCATTATGAAAATACGACCACAGTACGTACGAAATACACAAAAGTAAAGAAAGATTAATATGTTGTATGTGTATTTTGAATTTAATTAAATTTGAAAATATACTTCGTAAGATAACTAGTGTGATATAAAGATGTTAAAAAGGCCGCCATTTTGAAAACTACATAAACATAACACACAAAATTAATTCAGGTTATTAAGTACTCTAAATGTACCAAGTTTGATGAAATTCGGTATATGAGATCAAAAGTTTGTTAGAGGAGGACAGACACACACACACACACACACACAGAAAAGTGTTCTCATAATCTTTCATTTTCCTTCAAAAAGTAGGCTGAAATTGCATTGTAGAAACAAGGACAATATTGAGCCAAGGAAATCATGAGATATAAAATTGAGAGGTTCGGCTGTAAATAATGGTAAAGGTCATTCAGAGAGAAACAGTGTTATCAGGTGTAAAACATTATAAGTAATGTGCTTTATGTATTTTTAGTTCAGAGTTCCATTCCAAATCTCGACTTGGAATGGAACGCTTCACTAATATAAATAAAATAGGTCACTTACTATGTTTTACACCCTTATACTACTGTTTCCCTCTAACTGTCCCTTAAAATTATTTACAGCCAAACACTTCAAGTTATGGTAATGACACTGTTACGGATATTACAATTAGTATTATTACTTATCATTTCATTCAAGCAGTCTATATTGCAACGTTAAAAAAAGGGACCTACAAAACCAGCCCTACTTTACGTATACGTATGTCTTATTTCTAGTATACTATTTCCTGGGTGAAAGTGGTATCTCAAGGAGACGGAGGGATGGCAAGAAAAATTTAAGAAACATCTCCGGTTTGATCGGCCTGGAAATTTGACTTAGAACTAAGCGTGTCCGTAGACGTTGGTGGGTGACCTGGCGTGATGGATTTACTTACAAACTGCCTCATTTTTTAATAATCTGTCACAATGCAAAATAAACGCTACATTGCGACTCCGCCATATTTCTGCGTGTCGTAAAGGAAAAATGTGAGAATGCGCCACCACTATTCACACCGTAAAAATAATTTGCGAACTTGGCACAAGAGTGATAGAATATATTTATAACTTATCATAAAAATGATTCAAATACACCTGTGGTAGCTTTCCTATATATTTTTAGCAAACAGTCGATTGTGTACTAATGTTTATAGGACGGAGAAATTCGCGGGTTCATTGATCTGTAGACTAGCCTCCACAAATGTGTGTTTATTTATGAAGACAGCAGCTGTTAACTGGCTTGTTTGCTGACACAGTGATACGACATGATTGGAGCAACGTTTCGTTGCTTCTTTGTTATTGGCTCGGTGCCCTCTAGGAGATGTTCAATTAAGTCTTGAGAAGAAGCCGGAAAATTTCGCGAACTCAATGACCTCCATGTTAGATTGCATTGCTCTGTGCCACGGCCGTAGAAGAACAGGTCTGGACACTCGCCTATTTAACAATGCATTTTGCTTGACCCCCTTGTTGTTTGGCTGTAGTTCGTCAAGTTACCGAGAATGTCGTACTTTTTGGCGCTGTTTTCCTGGCGGTCGGACTCAAACTCCGTCCACTTTTTTCCATTGTTAAATTTATAAAGTAAATAAATATTGCTGGAGCCTTTTCTTAAATTTGTGAGGGAAGAAAGTATTTCATAAATTGATAAAAAATACGTTTTGATAAATTGTTTATCTTAGCGGAAAGGAAGTGGGCGGAGTTTAGTCCGACCGCCGTAACATCAGCGCCAATAAAACACAATATTCTCGGTAACTTAGTGAACTACAGCCAAACAACAAGGGGGTCAAATATCCAGGCAAGTGTCCAGACCTGTTCTTCTACGACCGTGCTCTGTGCATACTCAAGTCCAGACCATCAGTACATTAAGTGGGAGGTTCACCTCACTTTTCAATGTTTTTTTATTACTTTTATATTTGTACCATATGTTATTTTTCTAACTTTATGCACAAATTTTGACAATCTTCTTCTTAGGAAAATTTTGTATCTCTCATAGTTTTTTTCGTAATAAGTCGTAAACGTCAAACTTCGAACTTTACGGTTTTATGCTCACCAATAAAACCAACCGGCATACTAAACCGAAAAAATTCACAGTGTATAACAATGTTGTAGGATGTGATTTGACACATATATAAACAAAAAATATATAATTTTGTATTTTTAAAAAAATTTTTGGAAGTTTTAAATTTTCATTTAAAAATTCAGCATTTTAATTAAATACAGAAATATTTTATTTTATTGTTTTATATATGTCAAATCATAGCCTACAACATTGTTATACATTGTGAATTTTTTCGGCTTGGTATGTCAGTTGGTTTTAGTGACGTGCACAAAACCGTTAAATGCAAGTTTTGACGTTTACGACTCATTACGCAAAATCTATAAGAGATACAAAATTTTCCTAAGAGGAAGATTTAATCACAATTTATGTCTTAACTAAGAAAAAATATATATGGTACATTTATAAAAATGTAAAAAGATGATGAAAACTGAGCTGAACTGCGCCTTAAATGCTACTCAGTGGAACAACAGATAATAAACAAATAGACGGGGCTTGAATATGCATAGGAGAATGTGTTCAAGCATGCGGGTCATTGAATTCTCGAAATATTCTGGCTCCTAGTCTTGGGCCAATTGTAAACGTGACACGAACTTACAATAGTTTGAAATCTAGCGTGATGAGTCCGAAATAAAACGCGAAGTTTTCAGGTCCCTACTAATTTTAACATACTTGCATAGTAACAGTGCTCAATATTTGCTCTATTTACAAGCTGAAGTGTGGCAAGTGTCCCATACTCTGTATTGGTTAGTAAAGGTCTTTCGGGATAAAGTGAGCACTAAAAATTTAACATTTGAAAAATATCACTAGCCATTGCTGCATACAATTCAACATTAACTCTAGTTGCTTTACTGCTTGTATGGTTGGCAGCAAAATTACGCAATATAGTTCCGTGTATTTTCATATTAAAATACAACAATATTGAAATATAAGCAACGTAAATCGACATTGTTTTTTATATAATTTTATGGATTTATTCTGACTGTACAGTTAATCATGGACGCGCAACCATTAAGTGACTTGATAGGTAGAGCCCGGTAATTTTCGCGAAAAGAATTTTGCAGCACTTTGTTTCAGTGCCTTACGTGCGCACCTGCATCTTTGCTATGTGGTCAGTGATTGGATGCCGTAACACCCAGCGTGTGGAGGTTAAACCCGCAAATCACAGACATGATGTGCGACAGTTATCCGTGTACTGATTGGCACAGTCAAATGAATAACGACTCTGCACAAAAACACTGTCAATGGCCATGAAGTTGAACTGCAGGTGTGCACGTAAGACACTGAAACAAAGTGGGGCAAAAATCTTTTCGCGAAAACTACCGGGCCCTATTGGTAGGTTAGAAATTTCCTTCGTTAGTCGTTACGCTCGGAAAGATACACATTGGTTGAAAATAGGACTTTAGCAGGGCTTTTTTAGTGTTCACTTTATCCCGAACAGCCGGTAACATTCATTACTATTTAGCAAGAGTTTTTATAGTGCGTGTATATCCTGCCTGTCAGCAGTTATAGAGGTTAATGTATGTTCTGTGGGCATGACTGACCACCGCAGCGATGTGCAGGTTGTTACAAACTTGCATATCAATACGCTCGGAGAACAATTCTTACATCCAAAGGGGACAATAACGATTGCATGAACACAGGCCCGTAAAAGCACCGTTACTGTACTACAGGTCTCAAGACTTACAGTGTATGGCGTACGGGCATTATCATGTTACTGGAGAATGTTACATCCGACAATGCCTACCACCCAATTAAACATGAACCGACTAGTAAGTTGCCGGTAATAGATACAATGGCACTTCAAGGTAACACTTTCCAGCCAGCACGCTATGCACTAGCCATAATGTACTGTGAACTATGGTGCAGATCAGATGGTTTGGGCCCGGTAGTTTTTGCGAAAATATTTTTGCACCACTTTTTTCAGTGCCTTATACGTGCGCTCCTGCATCTCTGCTTTGTGGTCAGTGATTGGATACCGTAACAGCCAGCGTGTGAAGGTTAAACCCGCAAATCACAGACGTGTTGTGTCACAGTTATCCATGTACTAATTGGCACAGTCAAATGAATAACAACTCTGCACAAAAACACTCTGCAAACAATCATGAAGTTGAGCTGCAGGTGTGCACGTAAGACACTGAAACGAAGTGGGGAAGAATCTTTTCGCGAAAACTATCGGGCGCTACAGATGGTGCATTTTCGGACCTATGTTCTTTTCGTTCCTCAGATGTAAGAGTTTATCGTCCGAAACATTGACATGCAATTTTTCTACATCCTATATTACCAACTGAATTTCGATTTGTTGGAAGTGTCTCTATTTTCACTTAAAGAAAAATTGCTTTCCAAACGTTTATTAACGTTTATTTTTCCAGTGTTTTATTCCTGCATGTTGTAAACGTGGCGGACGTTGCCGTTAAAGGCGCGGCTACCGCGATTTTCATCACCATGTTTTAATTTTTATATTTGTACCAGTTATTTTTTTCTTGTTTTAGACACAAAGTGTGACTAACTTTTACTCTCATAAATATTTTTTTATCTCTCGTAGTTTTTGCGTAATGGCTCGTTAGTGCCAAAATTTGCGTTTTTCGTTTTAAGGACGGCACTAAAACCAAGTCACTTACCAAACTGAAAAAAATCACAATGAATAACGATGTTGTTGGCTATAAATTCAGTTATGTTAAACGACAAAATCTATTTTTTTATTTTAAAAAAATTATTCACTTTTTTTAAATTGTATTTAAACTTAAGCATTTTTATTTCAATACAAAAAAATATTTATTTTTATGTACATTACATTGTAGCCTGCGTCTATATTCACTGTCATTTTTTTTTTCAGTTTGGCATGTCAGTTGGTTTTAGTGTAGTCCTTAAAACGAAAACATGCAAATTTTGACTTTAACAAGCCATTACGTGAAAACTATAAGAGAAAAAGAATAATTTCAAAAGAGCCAAATTTAGTCACATTTTGTGTCTAAAATAAGAAAAAAAAATATCTGGTACAAATAAAACATTAAAAAAAAAAATGGTGATGAAAATTGTGGCAGGACGCGCCCTTAACCGAGGGGTTATTCATATACACTCACGTTATCTTCACGGTATCATTCGGCCGCTAATGTATTCCCATCTCTCATCAATATCAGGAACACATTAAAGTTCTCGATTTCAGACCTGACAAATATTTCTACTTCACTGTTTCCACCATATGGTAGGGAATGCAACTCACTAAATGTATAGATAGTACATGGCCATGGAAGGTGCAATTTACAACAGTACTCACAAAATAATTCAATCATACAGTGTAAAAGCTGTGAAACATTACGTAAGTTGTAACATCTTAGCGAAATGAAGCGACGAAATGAAATTATGTTGCATAAAAAAGAAAGCAGCTTTAGTTTACAATTTTTTTAATTCACAAAGATCCCGACGTTAATCTTTGACATCAGAGCAAGAGTGTCATCAGTAGAGGTATGGAAGTGGAGCGTCTTTCAAAGAGAATAAAAAATTTTCACTGAGTCGTCAAATTAATATAATGATCCCAGGGCATTTTGACAAAGGAATAAACTATACTTGAAGTGTTTTAAGGAAAAAAAAACATAAAATTGTGTATTTTTATATGGCAGTCTACAGCGTCCTTTCTAAAATTCACAGGGTTACAAGAGCGGTGGTTAGGTCCTTCTTGATCGACGCACGGCCTCTTGCTGGCATCGCTCTAATTTTCAGCCGTGTGCAGACACGTGGGATTACCGTCACGTAATCTGGGTGTGTTCCCAACGCGTAGAGCTAGGCGGCGCCAGAGCGGAGGAGGGGAAAGGGTGTGTTCCCACACAAGCCCTGCAATCAACGGGCGTTAGATAACTGCCCTTCGTATGCTCTAGATCAGGACCTAGACACTGTACAGAGATAAACAGAACACTTATTTCATTTCCAATTCGTTACTGTTCACTTGCTTTGTCCAATGCTAGCATAACAAAAAGTAATGGTTGTGTGTACTGCGAGAAACAATCATATATGACTACAAGACTGTAAATTAAATAATAATAAAATCTAGTAATATACTGAAGTGAAATATTAACAAAATTACATACTTATTTGTTGACATCAAGCTGGTATTTTGTTGTCCTAGTTATGTATAGTATATCTCATGTAAGAGTTCCGTATCTTGACAGTTCACTTCGTAGAAATGTGTCTGTAAACAGGATTACGGATACCTTGATTTTCCAGGAAGCTAGGTAGGGTTAAAAGTTCCAAACAACGGAACAGTCAAGAACATTTCTCAAAAGAGAAATGTCAAAATATGGAAACGTAATATGAGGCAGACTATTATGACAGTTACGAGAAAATAATGTCTGAAATATGGGTGTTCACGTTTACTCATAAAAGCTTTACTCACGATTCGCAAAACGTATAAAATACTAAGTGATATTAGTTCGAAATAACAATCAATGAACTTGTTTCATGTATGTTAACCTACGTTTGTCAATTACATCTTGAAGTGTGTGTGTGTGTGTGCGTGTTTGCATGCTTGCGTACGGTCACAGTATTATCAGTCATTCAAACACAAAATTTTATGTTTTTATATTGGCAGATTTGGAGCATGTTAAACTTACTTGGACTGCGGATATTTTTCATTGGTAGGGAACATCAGGCGGGCCGCGACATATTCTGTTCGGCCCAAAGAGTATGGAAGTGAGAAAGACAGTTCACTGCCAGGTTAACCCTCTTGTAAATTTCTTCTGTGTTTTCAGACCACTAACTCCTCTACATATACCAACCAGACATCATAAAACAAAAGCGAAATAATGTGGCGCTGCTGTCGGAATCCTTGTTTATTTACATAGTTGGCAGTTAGTGTGTGTTAGTATCGTGTACCGTTTGCTGGTTAGTGTGTTGGTAGAGGTGATGCAGTTTGCTAAGTGTATGAAGAAGTCATCCTTATAATTTGTAATTAAATTTTCTTTTAAATTTAGGGTACACTAAACAATACTTCGCCACATTGCGAATTTGAACTATCGATATTTGAGCTACCAGACATGCGCCCTCGATCACTTTTATTTTTTCGTCACTATGCACAAACATTCCCTTCCTCCATTTAAGTTAACTGATTTGAGTAACCCCGAGTAAAGTTGCGATAAAATTGAATTTAGACGATTTCTGACACTTGTCTAAACGAAGACAAATTAAAACACAGCCGGACTTGGGAATCTAAGCCAGAACACCTCGCATCAAGGTCGGCCGCTCAACCAATTGTGTTACGGGAGAGGATGATCAGCGCAGTTATATCATTGTATGGTTTAAATGTGGTACCTTTATATGTATTAATTAACAAAATTTTTTAATTTATTTTCTCTTTACTAGCATAACCTATTAATTTTTCTCTGTTCTAAGCATGTTATTGTTATAGAGGCACGGCAAACCATCATAACATTCTTAATGATTGTGATTTTATAAAGTGAAAATAATATGTAATTATTCTCATTGAAACATCAGTCGTTAAAATTATATTTCCCCATTTTGAAATTCAAATAAAATGTATTTTCGTCAAATTTAAAATTTTAAACGTGACGGTTTTCATGAACCAAACTGACGACGAACAACAGCTATGAATGCTAAGTCAGGAAATCCAACTCAACGGCATAACTAATTCTTGGGAAATTCACTTAATTTGTAAAATCGTGTAAATATGTTTTAAACAATTTACGTTAAAAAAAAGTAACGTTTGTTCGATTTAAAACGTAAAACAACATAAAATATCGTTAAAAAATTTAACTTTGAATCGCATGATGATGTTGGTGCATACGGAAGTGTTCGTCCTCAAAAATGGACGCATTTTACTTATTTAGAGACAGGCCCACGTTTAGGACTTATTTTAAACGTCTGATTTAGACATTTATAATTTTGGATTTATGTATTCCGCAATTACACGCTGTGATTTTGTTGTAGTTTATTTCTATGAGACTTTAAAGCCATGCTTTTTTCTGCTGTTTTCGCGATAATTATACATTAAGTTTAAACGAGAGCTGATATCAAAATTTTGTTTGGCAGTTGTATACAAAACGGTTTTCACTTCGTTCGCTATTTTTAAAGACAGTAAGTACTATGGTTTTAGCAAATTATAAAACAAACAAATTTATTTTTAATTGACTCGTTAGTCGAAATTGTAAAATTTCCTGTAATTAAAAAAGTATGCACCAACCCAAAAACTATTTTGAACAAAAATACTGAATAGATGTTTAATATCGGCGCTCGTTTTAGCTTCAAAAAATATCCCGAAAACATTTGAAACACAATAGCATTTCCCTAAGCGGTAAACTTGCAGCTGTATTTCTCGAAAATGTATCGTAAGTACTTTCTTCCTATTTTACGTTTCAACAGAAATTTGTTTGAAAGTCAAGATTATTGCAGCGCCAATTACTTAAATCATATTATTTTAAATAGCCATGTCGCCACCTTTAATCGTTCTAATTCAATTTAAGTATGTTACAAATCAGTATTCTAATCTTATATTCTGTTACAAGCAATAGCTACGGATTCGAATATTTTAAAGAGTATTAACGTCAGTTTTTCACTGCCTTTCTTACCACAACGGCGTCACAGATTGAAAAATAATACATGAATGTATGTCAATAACGCTACGTTGGTGGACTCACGTATTTAGCATATCTAGTACAGGGCACGTAACTGTCAACATCTGTGCGAGCAATTGATTTTCACTGTATGTTGGAAAGTACAGATGCCAGTAGTGTTTCAAAGTCGTTCATCACAGTGTTTATGTGTAATGGCCTGTAATACACTTGTCCTCATTTACATTCCGTTGCGATGAAAACATTTACACGAATTGGGGGTATGCGCCCTGAATAATTACGTGCTTTAAATATGTGCTGTTTCATCTCAATTAGTAAATTTTTTTTTGTAAAATAATCTTCCCAAATTTCTTTAAATTCTAGCCACATTGCTGAGAGAAATCAAAATTTAATTGGCTTTGACTTAGATTCTTATAAAAAACCCAGACATAACTTACCGATAAACAACGACTACGGCCACGATTTTATTTTATATTTACAATCATTGTTTACCCAATTATATACAGGACGCATTTAGCACCGCATAGAAAATTATTCTAACCCATGGAAAATAATATCAAAAGTTTTATAATATATTGAAATATCTCGACATATTACAGGTTTAAAATGCTATGCTACGATGTGAACAGTATCAACGTCTTAGGTTAATTTGTCTATGGATAAAAATGTGTGTATTATTATTAAGAATAAACAGTTGTTGCAATAAACATGGGCTAAACGTTCTAATTCTTTAGTTTTCCTTTATGTATTGATTTAATATTTCTGCTAGCGGTAGAACAGAACCTGAGATACTGAAGTTAGCCGTGAATAAAATTACCTCTGTCAGTACCAATCAGAATATTAATATACAAGAAGCGTTTGGAAAACTATGCTAACCCATAGAAAGTAACATTAAAGTATCAATCAGAATAATTAAAATTTTAGAACATTCTCTAACGGTATTTTGTACAATAGGCTGTTAACTAATTTGATGCAAACAGATGCTACTGTATGTAACGACTTCAAAATGAAACAAGTAATTAAATAAGTGGAAACGAACTATAGGTAGAGACACTGGAAAATGTTTAAAATAGTCTCCAATAAACTGTATTATATTAACCGAGACACGTGTTAACAGTTTTGCGACAAATCACACACGCTGTGTGTCCAAGCTGTACAGTTCTAACTGTGCCTGTTGTAGAGAGAAAAATGCTACAAATAAACGAAAGCCAATGTTTATACGAAACAGCCAGTGTTATATACATCACGTTGGAGCCTAGCAAACAGTCAACTATTCCCTCGATTTTCCAGTGTCTCTTAACTATAGGCTGTTCACTATAAATTGAGCACTCATCAGAACTTGTAATTAATTAAAAATATGTTTTATTGGGCTAATAATATATGTTAACTTGAGTGTTGAAACGTTTACACTGGTTTATAGTTACATTAAAGTTTTCATATTAAACATAGTAAATATAAATATGGCTGCGAAACGGATGAAAGATGACTTAATGCAGTGTTCACTTTATTGTGAACGGTAGATACGTAGCTATACAGGAAAATTGTATCCGTTCAAGGAAATGCAGTATCAGTGGAATCTCATTAAATAACTTTCTTGAGAAATTAGACCCGCGGTTGGTGCAGTCCCACAAATGTGATCCGGGTTCGATTCCCAGCGGGGTCGGTCCTCGGATTTTCATATGTCGGTAACGTGTCGGGTGATGTCGCTAGTCGGCGGGTTTTTACTCGGAGATCTCCCTTTTTCCCCGCCCTCTCATTCCGGCGTTAATCCATACTTTCATCATGTCACCCCTCACCTGCGCTAAAGACCTACATGTGAGGCGTTGACCTACATCTCATCTATTCTTGGAAACATATATTAAGTTAAATATGGGTAGCTGACTGTGGAACGCTACATCTGGCAGAAGAATACATAGAGCTGTTAACAATAGTTGCCAAAACTATAAATATTTTCTAAATGATTAAATTGTAAGTTGAATATGAAAGAGGGATGGTTATTATTTCGAACACAGCAAAAATTAATTTGATTAAAATGTTTAATATGTTAAAAAATTAATAATTGATTTTTAATTTTTGTAAAAATAAAATTTTTATATTTCGATATGGAAGCTTCGAAAACAACATTGTGCAAAGAAATCTTTTTAAGCTTAAATGTCACGATGTTTTCCATACTTATATCTAACGAAGTATTAATAATTCTGTTAATAATTATTTTATTTGCATATGTTTCTACTGTAAATATTTTTACTACAACAGATGTTTACATAATAACTACTAAAATTATTTTAGACACTATTATTGATATTTCCTTATACTCTAGCGTAGAAATTATTGTCATAGCTAAGCTTGACAGAGGTTTTTTTCTCGCAGAGCTATTCCTGAAAAATCCGTAATAGAAATACGCATTTAAGTCGTCAGAAATAAAGACTTTGTCATAGTTTTAAACATATTAAAATTAACTCTAAAAACTTTTCTGCTCTGCAACAAATTTTTAACATCCCTCTTTCATTTGAAATTTTAATGGTAGTTTTTTTTTCTCCATAGTTTCGGTAAGGCCTTTCCAAACTATTGCAGAGGTAGGGTTTAGCGACCCACGGATCCTCTAAAGTCCTGTATACAAAACCAATTTTTACTAAAAAAAAAAAAAAAAGGATTTGAGCTCAATACAAGAAGAGTGAAACCACAACTGTTCAATATATGTGCTGTTTCATTTCTGGGCGCGTAATATTGTTGACGGTAAAATTATTAATATCGTAGTTCTCTAAGAAAATTGCACTCGGTAGAGTTAGTAATCATGCTTCGTCATCTATCCTATAAGCCCTTACATCAAAATTTATTTTATCTACATAGCGAAAATTGAACGTAGTGATGTGTTATAAGTAGTTTCAATGAAATAGACAGTGGCGGCATTGAGGGTTGTTGGAAGGCAGGACATAAATGTCGAGAACTTTACACTCCAATGACCGTGAGATATCTACTGGCTACTTATTCTGCTGTGAGCAGTCAGTAGAGCCACGATTTCGTCGCGAAAATATTTCTGCCCCACTTTGTTTCAGTGACTCATGTGCACGTCTGCAGTTCTGCTTCGAGGTTATTGGCAGCGTGTTTTTGTAATACGACGTCTTATTTGACTGTGCCAATGACAATGAGGTTATTGCGACACCACGCGACGGGGATTTTCTGATAGAACCCCGAGACGCGTGAGTGTTAAAAACATACGATCACTGACCTTGAAGCAAAACTGCAGGTGTGCACGTGAGTCACTGAAACAAACTGGGGCAAAATACTTTTCACCAAAAAATCGTGGTCCTGCCAGTCAGTAATAAGCGGCACCAACATACCAGCGTGTCAGTGCATGTAGCGTCAACTAGCGCACAACAATATACTGTTCTCTACAACTTGTGCCCTCCCTGGCAAATACCTACGAGCCACCACTGGATATAGATCAAATATCTGATACTATAGGTGTGTATATATAACATACATACACAGGCTGTTTACATACAATACCAATAGATAGGGCCATGATTTTGTCGCGAAAAGATTTTTGCCCCACTTTGTTTCAGTGACTCACGTGCACATCGGCAGTTCTGTTTCAAGGTTATTGGCAGTGTGACTATGTTCAGACACGCTTCTCATTTGACTGCACCAATCAGAGTAAGATAATTGTGAGTCTGTGCCTCTATAATATGCCAAGGCAAGTGAGAGTAAAATCATCCAATCACAGACGATGTAGCAGAGCTGGAGGCGTGCACATGACGCATCGAAACCAAATGTTGCAAAAATCTTTTCGCCATTAAAATCGTGGCTCTACCAATAGACATCTAAGGAAATAATTCCATGGTAAATAATAATAAGCCGTTATAATGCTCAACACTGTATTTAAATTTTATATTAACGACAATAAGTAATTAAAAATCGAATTCTAAACCACATGTTATCAAACTATCAGAAACGCAATGACTCAGAAAGGCAATACACTGGAAATTGCTTTATGGTATTGGACTCTTAATACACACCTAAGTGTCGGTAATGCCTTCCCAGGGGTGAGTACCGTATAGCTGCATATAACTTTCGTAGCGTCAGGAATTTTGAACATTTTAAGAGTGTTTATTGAAAGATGTTACATATTTAACAAAAAAAAATTCACCTAGTTGCAGCCGTCGTTTGCGTTTAAAACATTCGTGAGGGTTCGGCGCATCGTTCCAGAGCCTAGAGCAAAGGCAATACTGCGTACACGTTTGCTGTTCTGAGCGCGCCGGCAGCGGTTGACGTCGTCCGTAAACATTACACACCACACGTTTGTAAGCTCACAATACCGTATTCGACACTTACTTCCTTTCACTGTATGTAACGCTGCATCCGAAAATTCATACGTGTTTAAAACAAAAGTGGAGAGTCCAAGCTGTTGAAAAAGTCTATTATTTTATTGTGTAAAAAGTACTTCTCAATAAAACCAATACTTTCAAACTCCGGCACGTAAATTTTTGAACTAAAACCACGTTGATGTAGTATCTTCTCAGGGCGCTATACGCGGCTATGAAATCCTGGGTTTTTAATGGTGTTTATATAAGAAAGGAAATACTCGCGATTAAGCAACAAATAGGTCATTTGCGTGTTCAGAAACGTAGTAGGTAAAACATTTACCTAAACATGTGCGTATATACGACGTCCAGAAACAAACTCATAAAAACCACACCATGCGAATCATGGGCTAAATTAGAGACGGACATGTAAGTGGCAAAATGTACGAGTGAGAGATTTTGGTCAGCGCTTAACATCGAGGTCTTAAGCGCTGGTGAGGGGTGACATGAGGTGAGTGTGGAGCGGCCCCGGAATTAAATGGCGGGGGAAACGGGAGATCTCCGAGAAAACCCGACGACCACTGGCATCCTCCGGCACTATTCCCACATGCTTAAATCCGGGGACCGATCACGCCGGGAGTCGAACCTGGATCTTCTTGATGGGAGGCGGGAGGTCTGACCCCTCTACCACGGCGGTCCTAAAAAGTACGAAATTTTACGTGTACAGTGTGGGAACACTGCACGGAGAAAGTCCCTTCTTGTGTTCCATGTCATGGTAAATTTTATGTATGTTACGTCAAGTATAGACTTTTCACGAAAAAATGAACACTGCTTACATATTTATACGGGCTGATTTGCGTTCATGTTTAGTATTTTTAATGTAAAAATTTCCATGAAACTAAAAAAAAATGTAAACGTTTCATCACTCTCAAAATATAACATTTTTTGCCTCAATAAAATACAGTTTTTGGTTATCATCGGTGTTAGGCAGTGCCCAGTTTAAAGTGAATATGCGATAACCGTAAAATCATGTATGGACTGCTCGGGATACAAATTGCATCCATAATATGCAGGCCAGCACAGTAGTTTTAAGATAAGCAAGATATCTTTGGAGCGCAAAAGCGGACTAACTACACTGCTATGTTGCTGCATTGTCCACCACCGTACAATATATTGTTTCTAACATTTTCGTCTCTAATTTAACCCAGGATTCACGTTGTGTGCTTATTATGAGTCCGTTCTGAACATCCTATATACAGCAAAGCTAACTTTTTCCCTGGCAAATGTTGTCAAATTTGGGAATGACTTCGCAAACTTTATTAGAGACTTCCAGCTGGGTAATTAGGTAGAGAGACATACGAATTGACTTTTTGTATGTATGAAATGATACGAAGGTATTTTTATTTCGAAGCTACAGAACTGTGATCGAAGCTGGCCACGGGACGATATGAAAAGTGGCGAGTGAAATACCCTGAAGTTAATGCCCCGTGCATGGCGTTTAATCCAGAAATACAAATTGGCAATTACGTTCCGACCTTTATTTGGTGCAGAGGAATGCTTTAACATTCACAGTATGGTCATGGGAAGAGATTGGGGGCAAATCGTTTGAAATTGAACGGATCCACGGAATGTTAAGATACATAGGAAAGAAAAACTTACCGTTAAACAATACGCTCGGTTAAATTTGTTTTAAAATATGTTGTGAATTAAAATTACACATACTTCAACATCAAACGTCGTATTTGTATTCCATGTAATTCTGTTGAACGAATTTGTTTTCACGAGGCGGAATTTTTGAAAAATAATGTTACATATTAACAAATGTTGAATGCGTAAGTCTAATTTACAAAATCATACACTGAACTTAACTAAATGGTACTGTTTGTAAGACATGTGTCACTTCTGTTTTACTAGTCTTCGTTTAATAGTGCGTGATAGGTACATAAATTTAAGCTGAAATAATTTGTTTAATTTTTTTTTTTTTTTTTTTTTTTTTTTTTTTTTTTTTTTTTTTTTTTTTTTTTTTTTTTT
>PNEQ01032246.1:18507-37806 GCA_003012365.1 Medauroidea extradentata
AAAAAAAAAAAAAAAACACAAAATAAATCCAGAAAGGAAGGATATAGTTGTATTCAGAAATATTACACAAAAAACTATAAAGAAGAACAAAATCAGATGTATGAAAAATGGCCACAAAATTGGACAAGGACAACGATAACGTCGAATGAAGGCTGCTACTGTTTGTCTGTTTTTTCTTCGATGTTTCGTGTGTGTTCACATCCATTCGAGTCTCTGGCCAATTGTGTTATCGCCGTTGTCCTCGTCCACTTTTGTGGCAATATTTCATACACACAAGTTTTTGTTTTATTTTTATTCTTTTGTCTTTCCGGATACTTTTCTCGATTATTATGTATTGGTTTTTGCTGTACTTTTTCTTTTTTTTAGTTTCTAGTCTCTTTTCTGGATACGATGATATGTCATTCTATAATTGCACATAGACTACCTGTATATTAGTGGACAACAGCAATATTGTTGTTTTTTTATAAGTGAGGTTTTATTTAACTCAAAAACAATCACTGAAGTGTATAGTATGATACTGTTACCACGCTAAATCTAGGATGATGTAGATGTGATGTGTGCGTCCCACGTATTGGAATAGTGGACCGCTTCACCCAACGCCGTGGAACAGTTCGGATACAAACTAAATGTGGCCATGTGAACAGTGTGTGATACACAGAGGTGCGAGGCGAAGGGTCGAGAAAACATATTGTGTGTGCAAGAGCGACAACTACAGACATTTGGGTACAGTATGTTCGTATGCATTATGTGTTCTGATGACAGGCTCACAAAGCTTACAAAAATTCACAAAACAGTAATCAACTATAACTTTCACAACACAATTAATTATGCACGTAATTACTACTGTGCCACAGAAACGTTAATTGACTTTGACCATTAAAGCACAAGAATATTTACCATTAATCAAAGACTACAAATCATAATAAAAGTTCAGTCATATATCAAACGTACAGTCTTTCAAATAGTGACAGTGTACAACCTTAATAGTACGAAATGGTGATGAATCCCCTTTGCGCAGCACCCCGAGTGCACCGCTGTCTTCACTCTTGAGGTCTTCGGTTCGACTTCCGTCGCGTACCTCCTCTTCGCTCGTCAGCCCGCCGCAGCAGTCCTCTTGTTTCGCCCAACACTGTTCCGAAGGTAGCCGCCTGCCGCCTCACATTAAAATCTGATGTCACCAAGATGTCTTCGCCTGTCTCTCTTCACAAGTAGGCTATAGCACCTTCTTCTAGCACGACCAATAACGAACTCTCCCCAAATGTGTCGATTCGGTGCTTTTATACTCTGCGAAACAGTAGGGGATTCACTACATTACAGGGGTCTAAACTAGACATTACATTATGCTTCGGACGTGACTTGAGCCTCATAGGCCGGCCATGTAGGGCCAAGGCGCAATTTAAACAGGTCTCTATGACGTATATCGTCGGGGTTTATATCATGGGGCAGCCCGGCTCATGCGTCTTGGGCTAGTCCATATGTTTCGACATAGCTTCCTGCCACACAGCCCTTAGAAGTGCAGTATGTATCACAGCCCAATCCTTATTTCTGTTCGTCCCGAACAGACACAACATCATAAGGTCCATTGTAGAGAGCCAATCTCTCGATGTGTACAACTTTAGGTCCTCTCGCCCGAGAGCCTAGACGAACAATACGAAACACCACATCATTGATCTTCTTCACTATTTTATAAGGGCCTTCCCAATTCTTCTGCAGCTAGGGACAATATCCCTTCTCCTCTGAGGGTTGTACAATCACATCAGTTGTCCTTGGAATGTTTCGTCAGGTGCTTTCCTATCGTAGCGAGTCTTCATTCTGTCGGTGTTGATCCTAAGGTGTCGCCGGGCAAAGTTGTGAGTGTGAACCAACTTGCGATGTAATTCGCTGGCATATAATGGGAATGCAATCTGATCTTCCTTCGCCGGTCGTCCGAACATCAGGTCGCTCGCGAGACGGAGCTCTCTTCCAAATAGCATCCTTGAAGGTGTCACCTTAGTTGCTTGGTGAACAGCAGATCGGTAGGCTAACAGAAACAGTGGTACTTTAGAGTAACGATTATTTTGATTATCAGAAACAGAGATGGATAGGTATTGCTCCAGGGTATGATTTAGGCATTCGACCATTCCATCAGACTGTGGATGTAGCGGGTGATTCGGGTCTTCTTTATACCCATTATCTTCATCACTTCTTGGATAAGGGTCGCTTTGAAATTTCGCCCTCGGTCCGAGTGAAGCTCCAGTGGCACCCGAAACCTTGAGAACATGTGTTCGACCATTGCATCAGCCACTGTGCTGGCTACTTGATTCGGTATGGGAAGAACATCTGACCATTTGAAGTAGTCTTGCATCACCAACAAGTACTGATTGTTTTTCTCGGTTACTGGCAAGGGACCCAAGATGTCGACCGCCATTCTCTCGAATGGGGCACCGACATTGTACTTCTGGAGACGACCTCGACCTCTGACCGTCGGATCCTACTTTGCGGTAAAGTCGTCACACATTCGGCACCATCTGTCGACATCTTCACGACAATGAAGTCAGTAAAACCACTGAACTTTGTTGAATGTGTTATAAGTGCCGAAATTACCACCTGAGACTGAATTATGGATCTCCTTCAGTACTTCTGGGATCTTGTTCTCTGGGAGGACCAACTGTAGGTGTTCACATCTGCCATATGCACTCTCCCAGTTCTGGTAGAGGACACCATTCTTCAGAACAAGTGAATACCACTGTGCTAAACATGCCTTAGTTGTAGCACTCTTTTCAGATAGCTCCTGCCATTCTGGCTGGTGGTCCTGCTCATTTCAATCCAGTATTGGGCACAAGTCCGGGTCATTTAATTGTTCTTCTCTTATCTTGTCGTCAGTCCAGGAGTACTTCCCATTGGCAGTTGATGGCTGAAGCCTTATTGTTCTAACATACCGCACTCCTCTGCTTTTCTCCTCTTGCCGTTTACAATGGCGACAATTGGGATCAAAAGGCCTGTGAGATAATGCATCCGCATTATTATGGAAACGACCAGCACTGTGTTGGATATCAAAGTTGTATTCTTGAAGATGTTGTATCCATCGAGCTATTTGTCCTTCGGGATTCTTAAATTTTAGTAGCCAGCATAGAGCAGCATGATCTGTTAGCAAAGTAAAGTGTTATAAGTAGTGGTCTAAATGTGATATGGACTTCACCATTGCCAATAGCTCCCTGCGAGTGACACAATAGTCTTTCTCTGGTTTCTGCAGCACTTTGCTGAAATATTCTGGAAGCTTCTCTACTCCATCTTGAATGTGTAATAGCACAGCACCGATGCCTACATCACTCGCATCTGTGTCCAATATAAACTCACCTTTACTATCGAGGAAGCCCAAAACTGGAGGGGACATTAACACTTCTTTTAATTTTCTGAAAGAGGCTTCACATTCAGGGATCCACAGAAATTTTCTTTTAGCTTCAATAAGCTCATGTAGTGGCTTGGCAATCGTAGCAAATCCATGTAGAAAACCGCCGATAATAAGCGCAGAGTCCAAGAAAGCTCCTCACCTGTTGGTTGTGGCTAGTCTTTTATTGCCCTGTTTTTTTTCTGGGTCAGTCTGGATTCCATCAGCTGATTCCACATGACCTAGGAAACTAACTTTCTTTTGAAACAGGTGGCACTTCTTAGGAGCCAGCTTCAGATTTGCAGCAGCCACTTTCTGGAACACAGAATCTAATCTGGTAAGGTGTTCTTCAAATGTTTTACCTGGGACCACAATATCATCTAAGTAAATTTAGGAAATATCAAGAGGTAGAATCTTTTCCATTAGTTGTTCGAAGGTAGCAGGGACATTGCATAGCCTAAATGGCATAAATTTAAACTGCCAAGTTCCTTTCCCTTGCACAGAGAATGCTGTGTTCTCCCTGTGCTCTTGCGCCACATTACATTGCTAGTAGCCACTCTTCATGTCAAGTGTAGAGAGCCATTGTGACCCTGTCAAGCTGTACAGTATGTCATCAATCCAGTGGAGGGGGTAGCAGTCCTTTTTGGTCATATCATGCAGCCGGCGGTAATCCATGCGAAATCTTGTGGATCCATCTTTCTTCTTAACTAGCACAACAGGTGATGACCAAGGGCTAACCGACGGCTCAATCACATCCAAGTCTTTCATTTCTTTCAAGATGCCATCCACAGCCTCTTGAGTAGCCAGTGGTAGTCGTCTAGGGGGTTGTTTGATTGGCCTAGCTGCTCCTGTATCAATGTGATGTTGTGCAGAGGATGTTCAGCCAAAGTCTAGTAGCCCTCATTAAAAAGTTTTCTTGTTTTTCTTTAGAAGTTCTGCCACAGCCTTTTCTTGTCTCCAGTTCAGGTTTTCTAGGCTTCTAGTAAGTGGTTCCTTGAGTGGTTCTGGCATTGTCCTCTTAAGGTCACCTGACTTGACGGCTTATTTTTCGGTTGTAGTTATTTGGGCGACTTGTTTGCACATATCTATTATGGCCCCCTCCTCAAGCTAGATTGTCCTGTTCGATAAGTTGACCATTCGAACAGGTACATTTCCAGAACTCGGCGAAACCAATGTTCTTGCTACCACCACCTCATCAGGTAAGCTGCTTCCTCTTCCCATATGTTCGACCAGAGCTACATGCCACACAAAATAGCCTCGACCCCGTGCGGGGATGACAATCTGGACGCTGGCAAAACAGTTATCTCACAACAGACCACTTGGCAGCTGGTTGGCGAGGATAGTTCACTTTGTGGCATCATTACCAGTTCTCGGTTGCCAGCCCTTAGTACTCCCGACCGAGTATCTATACAGCACTCTAACTTGCGCAATACATCCAGGCCCAATAAACATTCATCTTCAATGTTGGCTGTACACTTCGTGCTCAATGCTGAGATCACCCAACTTCAACTGTACCTTTTTCTTCCCCTTCACTGGTGTATTCTCGTGTGTCACTGTTGTCAGAAAGCTTTGTCTGTAATTATGACAGTTTGACTGTTGGGGATAGGGCCCTAAGATGTCCGGCCTGACAACAGTAATGGTTGCTCCAGTGTCTACAACCATGTGGCAAGAAACATTATCCAGACTGTGCTCCACTAGGATTGCATTAAAATCTTGTTTCACTGAGTGTACTTGAAGAAATACTGGGACCTTGTCTCCTGCAGTCACCGACCTTCGTCCCTTAAGACCGGTGCTTACACGTTTCCCGAGGGCTGGCTAGATCGGGCAGCCTCATCCTGCTCTTGGTTTCAGTTTTTCTATAACCATCGTGGACACTGGGCTCTCAGGTGTCCGGTTTATCCACATTCCCAACAGCTTGGTCGTCCCTGTTATCGAGGGCGGGGTGTAATCGACGTGATTCTATGTATCATGGTTTCCATTCTCTTCAGGATGTTCTCCAGGCTGTTGTCTCTCTTCTCGACCGACTGTGCGACTGCCCGCACAGCATGCCGAGTTGATGGCCCTTTTACAAATTCAACCTCCAGTGCTCTGGCCAGGGCATCCTGCATAGTCCTGGGGGGCGGCTAGGCGCACTGCTTGGCGCACATTCACATAGGCGATTGTATCGACGCAGAAACCGACTGCTATAATGTCTCGTGCCTGATCTGGACATCCCTCGAGCGACAAATAGGCGAGTCGCAAAAAGGCCTGCCACAATTCTTGCAGTGGCTCCGCTGGTCTCTGTGTGCGGCTCCTTAGTTGGGCATGGTGGGCATGTCGCAAGTACTTGTATCCGAATCGCAGCTCCAGGGCAGTAACTAATGTCGAGTATTCCAGACGTTGTTCTGGAAGCGACTGGAGTATACTGAGGGCAGGACCCCTCTGCACAGCAGAAAGATAGCTGGTCAGACCAGCTATTTATGGTTGCCACAACCTCGAACTGGTTTTCGTACTCTTGTCACGGAGTCTGGCCATCGTAAGGAGCAGGCTTGACAGAAATCCCCTTTCCAGTGTACGATGCAGGCACACTAGATATACAAACATGTTGCTGCCCATTTTATGCCTAGTTGTAAAAACACTACAGTCTGGTTCAAACTTCGTGGTCTTCCCTTCGCAACCTTCAGGTATTGATTCAGCAATGACCTTGTCTTCTCCGGTAACAAGATGGCTACCTTCTTAACGTTGACGAAAATCTTGCCACTCCTTCCTTAGATCAATTATTTGCTGCTCCACCTTTTTGTTTATGTTGTCTATTTTCTAGCACGCAAACTCTTTCACATCGTCTATTTTTCTGTCCACCACTTCGTTCATATTGTCTACCTTTTCACTTATTGTCTACAAGATTACTAACATTCTCTACTTGTTATTTACATTATCAATTTTCTTATCTACATTTTCATTTACACTGTCAATTTTCTTATCTACATTTTCATTTACACTGTCTATTTACTTATAAAAATTTTAATTTACACTATCTATTTTCTTTTCTACATTTTCGTTTACACTATATTTGACTGAATTCATTTGGCCACTTAATTGGCCACTCATTCCCTCAATGAGGGCATTTAGTGCTTCTATTTCTGCTGACATGCCTCTTGTAATCATGCACTTTTTATAATTGAAATGTACATATAAAATTTATACAGTGGCTCAATTTAATTAAATAGCAATTGTGTGCAACGATTTAATTTACAGAATTAGTTATGAAATAAAATTATACCTCTATCCCACATCTGACACCAGTGTTACATGATTAGCAAAAACCTTATATTTGGGCAAATCTCTGAGCTCTTTGGGATAGAGGTCTTATATTTAGAAATAAAAGAGTTGAATTAAGTTATTGATTTACTGGTTCACAAAGCTTACAAAAATACACCAAACAGTAATCAACTATAACTTTCACAACACAATTAATTACGCACGCAATTACTACTGTGCCACAGAAACGTTAATTAACTTTTACAGTTAAAGCACAAGAATATTTACCATTAATAAAAGACTACAAATCACAATAAAAGTTCAGTCATATATCAAACGAACAGTCTTTCAAATAGTGACAGTGTACAACCTTAATAGTACGAAGTGGTGATGAATCCCCTTTGCTGCGCAGCACCCCGAGTGCACCGCTGTCTTCACTCTTGAGGTCTTCGGTTCGACTCCCGTCGAGCACCTCCTCTTCGCTCGTCAGCCCGCCGCAGCAGTCCTCTTGTTTCGCCCAACACTGCTCCGAAGGTAGCCGCCTGCCGCCTCACATTAGAATCTGACGTCACCAAGATGTCTTCATCTGTCTCTCTTCACAAGTAGGCTATAGCACCTTCTTCTAGCACGACCAATAACGAACTCTCCCCAAATGTGTCGATTCGGTGCTTTTATACTCTGCGAAACAGTAGGGGATTCACTGCATTACAGGGGTCTAAAAATAGACATTACATCATGCTTCGGATGTGACTTGAGCCTCATAGGCCGGCCTCGTAGGGCCAAGGCGCAGTTCAAACAGGTCTCTATGCTGTATATCGTCGGGATTTACATCATGGGGCAGATTGGCTCGTGAGTCATGGGCTAGTCCATTAGGTGTTTCGACATAGCCACCCAGCCCTCAGAAGCACAGTATGTAACAGTATGAATAATTGTGACAACAGCAGACCAATTCCATAATACTTTATGCCGTAGAGTAGCTTTTAGGCTTTGGTAATCGGATACTGAGAACATAATATGCTCGACCGTAGTTTTTTATAGAAGAAGGCCGCGGATCGAATGAGGCAACACTGAAAATAAGGGCCATTTTTATAGCACTTTGAGATGCTTAGTGACAATTGTTTCCACTAATTCGTCGGTGTGTATGATAGACAAAATAATTAAGGAAACCCATTGACATAGACTAATGTTTTGTTGGTTCTAAAAATATAACCTTAGTGTAATTCTTTCGTTAACTTGGACTGTGGATTTCCAGAAGGACATTTTCTAATTCAGATTCAGCATTGCTACAAATCATATTAACCAAACATCTTCATCAATATTGTATTTACAATTTCAATAAAGTGTACACTATCATAGCCTAAATAGTACAAATTAAACTTAAATTTAATCCATAACACATTCAGTCCTATACAGCTATGGATCTTTCACCTTAAAATAATATATGTAGCCTAAAATTTGTAATACCGCCAGACTGTATCTTATGTCGTTCTACATTGGAAATTTGTTTTCCAATTTCGCGATATGAAATCACTTGCAACCCTTTGCAAAAATTATTTTCTGAATAAGAATACATTATTTCCTTTGAAAATGTGCAATTACAGTTGTGTTTCACTGTTTTGCCGAATTGCATTTCAGAGATTTTTCAAGGAAAACGTTAATAAATCAACTGTTATGCTACACTTTTTAAAAGTACTTTATAAAGGCAATAAGTACAATACAAATAAATTGTATTAATGTGATGCTTGCATTTCTTGCTTTCATATTCTCGTTTTTTAGTACATCAAATATTGCATCACTATCTCGGGGACGATTTTTCCGAGAGCTTACACAGATGTCACTCGGTTACGAGAAACCTAATCCTTGTGCTTCGTATTCCTTTAGCTGGGAATCGTCTCTATTAATACCGCAAACAGTTGAGTTAGTGAGGGCCTTAGATGCGATAACAGCGCTTCGGAACACTGTGAGCTTATCTGCAAATTATTTTTATAGTCGTTCTTTGAATTTTCTTCAAGTTTACACAAAAATATTAACTTAAGGTGCCTCCCTAGATAGGCTGCATTTGTGTATGAGACAAAAGTGGTAAGAATGCCAATAGCCGACGTATGTAATGCATAATTGCCTCTCCGTGCAAGCCCCTCAGTTGGCGTGCAGTGCTTTACTATTATCCTTTTGCCTATAGGACATTAAGCGATGACCACATTATTTTATTTATGGGCAGCGTAGTTTAAAGTCTAACATTTGTTTCTATAGTTATGTTTTTTTTTCTAATCCGATTGTTAAATTTCTAGGTACGGCAGTCTGAAAAAGCCATTTTTGCCCGTTTGAAGGTGCCAGAAAATAATGTTCCTAATAGATATGCCGAATTTTTAAAACTATAACGATATAGTTTGAAGTGTGTGTTCTTTTTGTAGGTATACTGATTTAACGTGCATAAAACAGTTTCGTCAGAAAGAGAATAGTCGTAACTCGCTGCAACGCATTTGAAGGGTAGTTTTGGGTGGCCCCTTAAGAATGTGAATAAGTGTTTTTATAACCATTTTTATTTAGTCAGTACATTCCATCGATTACTTTTACGTCTCTCGTTGTCTTCTAGCAACAAAATTACAACCACCACAGAACTTATTTTATACATGACTATGTCGCTGCAAATTGCATCACCAACTGCGGCCTGTAGCCGTTGTCAACATATATATGTGTGCCAATTTCTTGTATTCCTAAGAGTCACAATACTTTGACTGACAGCAACGGTAATGATTCCATGTCTTTGTCTCATTTACCAAATGAAGAATGACCCAAGAATTTTCTTGTCCAGAAAAAGTTGTAAATATAGAAATGTAATATGTTCGTATCTTACGAACTACTCCATTAACTACTAACAGATTAAACTCACATTCCACATTTATTCTTCCTTTAAGTTCAAGATTCTTCAATAGAATCTTACTTACATAATCCTGAGGGAAAAAAAACAGCTCCTAATCCGTGATCAAAAACTGTCTAAAATAAAATTAAAATTGAACAGGATACTAATCGTCGATTAACTTGAATTTTTTTATTTACAGAGAGTGTGATCATTATGATTTAAATACATAAAAATATATACACATTTATTTTCAACAACACCCGTTTTAAACAAGGAATAATGTTATTCATTTGTTTCAGTCAGAATACCTCTTCAACTGCTACTTTAAATGACACAGTATCAGTTTCTAAATCGAATTATTCCTTTTGAAAATTATACTATTCTCAACATACACTATTTCAGGAAGGTGAAAATAGTGTTCGTGACTGTTTTGGTCAAGATCAGCAAAGCAAGAAAATTCTGTGAAACAGTCTACCATGATGTAACCAATTTTTACTGAAACCAGATATATATTGTCAATGTTTACTAACTCACGAATGTCACCAAACTGGGAGTAAAGCCCTCTTTATGATGAATGCACCAAGTATGCATTGATATTAAATTTAATAATACCGTACAATTTCTATTAGAATTATATTATAGAGCCCTTCTAAATTGTTAGAAAGCTTTAGCAAACTGATGACCTATTTGAATGACTGATTGTAAAACAGAAAGAGGGAAGCAACTATCTGCGCAATGCTTTCCTCAAATTAAATTAAATGACAACTGCTCGAGTCCAACAGATAAAAAGTACTACTACAAAAACACTGTGCGGTAATTTCTGCTCTTCACATAAATGCAGCATTATTCTTGGCGCTCGTACAGTCTACCTTTTTTACAGCCTCAAGCAGATTAAAAAGCAAAATTCGAGGACTTACGTATTTTACATGCGCTTTGTTTATCAGTTATTAAATTTTCAACGCTGGTCGAAACTGTGTTGTAATATACAAGTGAAGCTAGGTGTGAATGTACATGCTGAAATGGCTGTGGCGGTTAGTTTTAATTTGGTTCAATGAGGTAGCAAGTAATAGACATTAAGTGTTTATATCAGTGATGTTAAATAATTTTTTCGATAGACCTTATCGAGTACTTCTCGACAGGCCATTAGTTTCAAATAATTATTCTGCAAATCGAGTTGGCCGGGCCATGTATATTTGTTTCCAGCCAACACTTATTTGTCATACTTAAAAATAAATTGCATGACATGGACACACCATCTGCCTGATACATTAATCACTAGACAAGAACAACTCCACGCGACATAATGTTTAGTTGAAAAACTGAATAGTGTTAATTTTATTTCTCACATAAATGAGCCGATAGGCCATATTTAATGACACAGCAGTGGTAGGTTGGACACAATTGGTTCATATGCTAAAAATAAGTTACGCATTTGAATATGGTACTGTCCAAAGGTCGTCGCAGCAGTGTATCACAGCTTTGAACCTTTCCACTTGGTGTAGTTAATTTAATAAACCTAGATGTTTTGTTTGTTTATTTGTCAAAGATTTAGTAATTTGCTAAAAATATAAAAAAGAGCGAGAAAACTAAAGACAAAGTGTTCCCAAATATTATTGCAATAAATACTTGAAATAACACCAGTGTCTATTGTTTACTAGGACCACCAACACATGTAAATTTGACGCAGTTATCATCGTATTAAGTTACGTGAATAGGTAATCCATAGCATAGGACTGTGTTTCCGTTGATTTTAGCAGGGGCACAACCATTATATTTGTTGGGGGGTGTTACACAGAGCTGGAACTATGATTTGTGTTTTGGCAGGGAGGGGGTTTCCGGACTTGAAATGTTGGATTAACTCAAATCCCCGTCCAATAAAGAGGAAGGTCCGGTGGACCTCCACCACGAAAATATGGATTTCAAGTTGCAAAATGGCGTTATTTAAGCAGTTTTCGTAAGTTAAAAAATAGGAGAAGGGTGGGTCTAGATCCCATGGGCCCTCACTTCTAACATTTTTTGGATGATTTGGCAATAGCGTTTTGTTTTAAATGCGAGCAGTTAAATATAATAAATAAGTTTAAGTAAATCGGTAAGACTCCCTTACAGTAAAATAACCTTCCGCATTAAGTTTTCACGCAGACTAAACTCACAAAACCATTCCAAATAATATTTAAACTCTCATAACAGATTCGCTAAACATAACATAAGCTGAAGACCCGAAAATTCAGTACGACAATATCGCTGCTAATTTATACATCGTTAGAAGAAATGCAATCTAACTAAAGGTACGATATATTACATTTTTCTCCTGCATTGTTTGGTCAGTTGGCTAATGTAAACAATTCATTTGACTATTCATTCAGATACAGAATGGTTTCACTTACATACGGCGGAAGGATACATAATTAATTCCTGACAGTAGAACTTACGCAGGACTTCAGAAAAAGACTGAATTACCATGAATGACCACTAGGCCTATGTATGTCGCGGAGAAGAGTATACCTAATTTTTAACATCATTTTGTGGTGAGTAACGTCTTATAATTATTATTCTGTGTCTTATGGCTAAAATCCTTCCTCATTGCTGCTTAAAAACTTTTGTTAAGTCTTCTAGCCACATGCGAAGGAGTTATTTTTACCACTGTCTTTGCGCGAATGTAAATAGCTTAGTTTTTTTCCGCATGCTGTAAATACTGTCTGTACAAATCCAGGTTTGGTTTATTTCATAGACCTTAAAAATGTTCTTTGCTATAACATTTTATACTCAGAAGCAATTCTCACGCCAATGCCCGACATTCCTGTAATGCCAATTTTCAAATTATTTATTTTTGAGTAAAGTAATGAACGCTACTATACACAAAATTATCAATGTTATTCGGTGGAAACTTATTTCTTAGGATATTATAAACTGTAGTGCCAGTATTCGTGCTAAAAAGAATATTTCGTGACAGCTATTTTTTAAACAGCATTACAAATAAGTGTTTTATTTGGACGATATCCAATTCCAGGGCTTCAAACCCCAGATTTGATCAACTTCTGAGTCAAGCGCGCGTAGGCGTCTGTGCCAAATCTAATGGTTGACATTAAATGAGGCACTACTGTAGACAAGCGAAGGAGTGCGAATGACATGGAAAACCCTGAGATAGCCTGCTAGTCAACATCCACCACGTCGTGATCAACATCGCCAGGAATCGAGCTCGGATCATTGTTACGAGAGGCGAGTGGTCTGACCACTACTCCACCGTGGTCCTTCAAATATCATTAATAAAATATTAAATCTAAAGCTAAACAGATACCGCAAACCCTGCGGAGTAACTATATATCCTTCTTAATTTGTTTGTAGTTTCGTGAAAAAATTGATGGGATGTAATATTTTAAACACAAACAAAAAGTAGAGATACTGGTTTGTCGCGAGTAAAGTTGACTGTTTGCTAGACTTTAGTGTAAAGTGTTTATCGATGACGTTGTTCTTTCGTTGTTTGCGAATCTCCACTAGATTTGGTCATTTCTAACTCTGGTATGCAACAACTAAACGCTTGTGCTTTGTCTGTAAATTGATATACCAACTGCCTTTCAATCGTGCAAAGCATAGGATTCTACACTGTTGTGCAAAATACATTGGCTCGAAATATTCTCGCAGTTCCAGTATCTCTACTAACAGTGTAATTATTCACCAAAGTACCACAAAGGAACTGAGTGACCCTGCAAGATGAAAGTAAACCCGGTCGACTGTAGTAAAATGTACACTCACACGTTTCCTATGGCCATAGCCTGCTTCTCGAGTTTTTCTGCGTCGTGGATGGTGCTGGTCAGCAGACCACGCCCACTCATAGAAATTGCTCTCTGGAACTTGCCCGCAGAGAGTGGGGAGAGCATATGAAGTGTAACACTTGTTCCTCCAGCTCCTTGGCCGAACACACACACGGAGTTGCTGGCTCCCCCGAATGCGCTGATTTTCGTACTGACCCACTCCAGTGCTGCCACTTGGTCGAGGAGGCCAAGGTTGCCAGGACTGAGGCTGTCCCGCAGTGTAAGGAACCCGAAAACATTGAGACGGTAGGACGGAGTCACGACGATCACCTATAAACATACACAGGTAACACATTAAGTAGAAATTTTGAATTAGGAAATAACTTACTTTTATGCCTTGAAAAACTATCTGCAGCAAAACCAGAGACACTAAGTACAAGGATTATGGAGTGATGTAATCAATATGTACTGCTCAAAAAAGCTCTGCATAAACTGTTTTTAATGTAAGCATATGGACCACGGATTATTCAGACACACGAGTGAATAGGCGAAGAGAAGGCAATTGAATAGTATTTAGCCTACCAGAACGATACACGGGTGATGCATTATGTGACTTTTTTCGTTTTGCCACAAACCATCAGCTTTCAATTTAAAAAACGATGTTAAAGAAAAACACTGCACTTTATCTTTAATCCTAGTATTCCACTTTAGGACAACAATCTGCATTAAAGAAGCAGATCAAATAAAGGAAAATTATAAATTACAATAATTACCTATTAACTACAGTATTAGATGGACCGAAGTTAGTCTTAGTGCTTGGACCACAAAACTTCCTACTGCTATAGGGTTCCTGATTCGTTTCTAAGTCCGAGCGACTGGGCATTAGTATACTTAGATTCTTAAGGAAGAAGTGTGGCGAACACTCAAGTGGTGTAATGATATTCACAGGAGCTTTTACAACAATTACTCGTCTGTCTAATCATAATTACATAGACACAACCATTTCATCATGGCCAGAGCGAAATGTCTACTTCCTGGTTAAGACTGTGTCATAATATCAATTTTTTTTAATTACTGTAAAATGTATTTAATAAATTTATCGAATATCGAAACATGGATAGTGTGTAAGTATACAAAAAGTAAAATAATATATTTTCAAAATCCTCCGAAGAAAATATTGACCAATTTGTGAGGGAAGAGAATGGCAAAGAAGAAAGAGAACAGGGAGTTAAGTGAACTGTGTAGTAAGTTGGATGTGGTTGTGAAAGCCAAGAAAAGAAAGCAGAGATAGGCATGACATATCTACAGAAGTGAGGAGGGATCAAGATTGAAAGAAAAATCAGAGGAGATACCCGAAGGATGAAGACTTCCAGGCACACCAATAATGATGTGGAGAGAACAGGGGGCCAAGTTCTTAAGGTAGGCCTACTTCCAAGAGAAGAAGATGCTAAGTATATGAAAGATGTGTTGGCGGCTGCTACTTGACGAGGCAGGAAACCGACTAAGGTTTGCAGGGCCAAGAGAGTATTGAATGCTGCATTACACCGTATTGATAGACTAAATGCAGCCATTTTGTTATTTAATTACGCAGAATTTCTTCTAAAAATTTAATTTCGCACATAGTCTTTACTATCTTGAATTATATTTTTCAAGTACCGAGAAGTAGTTTTCCGAAAATATTAGTACAATCAAGACATTAATAGAGTTCTAAGGCAAATTTAATTACATTAAAAAATGCACCCAGTATTTTCTAAAATAAATAACTAAAACTTAAGGAAATTTGTTTTGGTTTAAAATTATTTTCATTTCATGCCGGTTGAGCAAATAATTTTAAAATAGCCAAATTTTAATTATTTAGCTATTTAAAAAAAAATTACTTTTGCTAGGTGCAATGCCTGGCGTGGTCTGGATAATAATGTTCCACGTGCTTAACAAAACAAAGACACTTTAAATACAATAATTGTAACATTCTTTATCATTGTACTGCATCAAAGAATATTATAGAACATTCTTCAATACTCTACAGCATTCTAGAACATTTTCGAACACTATGGAGCATTTTATAGCATTTTACAACATTCTGAAACATTCTGTTGTATACTAGAGTGTACCGTCCCCTACTTAGGGGCTAGCTCCTCAACCACTGGTGACGGTAACAAAATTATAAAAATAAATATAAGGTGGGTGGCGAATCTGTAACTGCAACTTCAACTTCAAAGAAAGATCAAATATCGGGTTCACTCCCAACAGCGATTTATTCAAAACTCAAGATCAAATAACATAACATCAACATAACCATTAAACATTTTACAAATTCAAATAATCAGCAACACTAGACAGAATTAAAAAAAAAAAAAAAATGAAAGTACAGAAATAACATTAAACATTAACTTTATGAACTACTATATACAGGCGTGCAAGAGTACCAGTTAATATGTCAATCTGAACAATATGTCTCAGTGAAGCCCTAATTGAGAGTACTGCAAAGGGTGAGCGAAAGACAAAGACAAATATTACAAATGTGCTAGCCCTATCCTTATAGGAAACTAACATTAACAATAACAAAAACAATTCTGAGTCTCATACCTCAGTAGCGAATACACAATACGATCACAAGTCTGAAAAAAACCCTATGCTTATAGGTGGTAAACTTCAGGGGGACACACGCCCCGAAACACACATACACCACGGGGACACACGCCCCAATACACATACAGCAGCAAAATCTACCGAGCCCCCAACCTCGGTAGTATGCATACAATACCTATCACCCTAGAACAGTCTCGTAAAGCGGGCACATACGGTGCATGAAAATTACTCAATCCAAATATTATAAATTATCTGCTTAAATTTACTTTCTCTGCAATGGTCTAAACTTGAAAATAACACGCCAGCAATTATTAAATAACCAATAAGAACAAAACTAAAACTAATTAAATGTCTGCCTCTCTCTCTCTCTCTCTCTCTCTCTCTCTGAATACTGAAAATATAGAAGTTACCAGAAGTTAAACATTGAAAAACCCGAACGCGAAAGTTAACTTGAATTACTGATCAAAAGAGAAAAACAACAAACAGCAAAAACACGAACGAGACACTAGGACTTGAGCCATTTTGCAACAGGACTTCAACTCAAGAAAAATAACAAATAACTAAACAGGCGCCGAAAATTAATCAGTTACAAGTCCTGCAGCATAACAACCCATTCCACAAAAATTAGGATAACGAAAGACAAGAGTTACACATTTCTCTGTAAGCCGACTGAACGCACATACAAGAAATCCTGGGGTTTAAATACAAACAACGAGGAAGAATACTAACCCAGAAATAGTCCACCCAACATGGCGGAGCAACAGTAACAAATAAAAATTACACTAAAATAATTATCACCAATATGCCTGAAAATACATAATGAAAACTAAATACAAACTTTATACAACTCAGTGCTGCTGGCATTTTAAATGTATAGGGCCTACTTACTATTGTGATGTATGTCATAGACAGAAAAATATTTAAACTGAATATGTACCTATCTTTAAAATATTTATTTAGGATATTTAATAAAATCTACAAATAGAGAAGAAAAATATTAATGTGATATTATGCCATTTAACGATCGTGAATAACGTTTTATGATTATGTTATTTAATCTCTTGGAAATTGTGAAATGAAGATTTACTGTAGGCAAAATATTAAAGTTTCGGGTTTCACTAATTTAATATTAAAAATATATTTATGTGTAATATTATACGTTCAATAAAGCACGAAAAATGTGCTGACAGCTAGAGCTGAGTCTCAGCCAAGACTGCTGTGATATCAAGTATAGGAAGTAATCTACTTTAAATTCACAGACAATCCCACGACTGTGGAAGCCAAGACGCAACCCACCACGCCAATAAACAAACACAATTTTTTGGCTTTGTTAGTACAATACAAGAAGTAGCACTTTCTGGAATGGCATCTTGAATATGCAGACAAACACGTCTTGAGGTTCAAGAATTTCTAGCTATTCTCGTATGCGGACCTATGCATCGTGTGTCCCGTTCGCAGAATACTTAAACGAAACTATTGTGGTAAAAAAATAAATTATTTCCTATAACTAGGATGGCGCCACATAAAAGTCTATAAAATCGGCGATTCGGCTATGTCCGACTGGTTAAAAAATGCCAGTGGCCTCAACTTTAGCCAAGGAACAAAATATTCGTACTCAAAGGAAAAGAATTTAAAAACCTGTATCATAACTTCCAGCGTCACGAAATAATAAGTAAATATGGCTAACGTGTAACGTACTAATGCATACGTACATTAGATTAAAGTAATAATTACGTTAGTAAATGGACGTGTGGTCTACTCACTGATCACAGTGTTTGTTAATTTGTTAATAACAACGATAATAGTAATGATACGGGGAAATAAACTAAATCAAAATAAAGTCCCTACATTTTCAAAAAGTTTCCTCATCTTTGACATAAATGTTTTGAAACGAAATATTTCAACACATACGAATATTAGTATAATAATAAATCCACAAATATTTAACTATTTACATAATTTAAACTGATAATACAAAGGAACACAATTGATACAATATTCCCTTTCGATACACGAAAGTCTTTTTGTAAACACTGTGAAACTGGAAAACCAGCTTATTAAGATCCTTAACAATGAATTTTTTTCTGCGAATCTGCCAACGATAAAATGACAAAAGTATACACATTTCCTTCCGCAACAAGCCTTTTAGATAGTATCGTTTCAGTATAAATTAAGTTGTGTCGAAATCTTCTCCAGCAACATTCAGACTGCTCTTACTGTCCATGCGGCTCTCAGATTGACTTGGGAAAATGTTGTGTTCTTGTAAATGTTAAAACAAACACTCGTTTACATTACGGATGGTTATTTATCCTCACTTATTAAAATTGGTTTTAAATTACTGTAAAAATATAAAGTTAAAAGGGAAACGTAAGACAAACGTGTACGTAATTAGACATTGCTTTATTTTAAGGAATCAATTTCTTTGTAACAGAAGAGACTTCATATTCTACGTCAAAAATAGTGTTGAGAAACTGATTCTATTTTATCATGAAGTATTTTCTAAATATGAGTGTTTCAAATGTCATCACATGTTGTCCTTCCAAGTGACTTAAAAGTAGTGGATGCACAAAAGACAGCGAAATATTTTCCTTATCAATATTTACTTAATGCGTTCCACAAACTCCAAAGATTTTTTTGCCGTTTTAATTTTGTTCAATTTCACAATTTTTAATGACACCGCCTCGCAAGCGCCAGAATGTAATCAGAAATTAACTCTACTTGTGATTGGCTGCCACCCTTTCAAAACTTTTTACTTCGTCTCTTCATGGATGCCAACCGGAATAAGCGATACTCATTTCTACTCAAACGCTACTCCCTTCGAATATGTAAGATGTATACGAGTGTTCAGGTGTTGGAACTTACAATCTTCGTCTCGTATACGTTTTGCACCGTACATGACGGCTCATATACGAGCTATACTCGCTCGAACCCGAGCATAGACCCCCAGAGCTACTGTCCCGCATTTGCCGATTGTGACAATATTGAGGATGACAACCAATGTACGATCATTTGTTTCGTGCAAAACTCTCTCGAAAATAGGATATACTCTAAATGTTTATTTTGCGCAAGATGTACCTTTCACAGGATCTTGAGCAAGAATTTATCGCACAAGGTCAGCATATTGCACAATGTTAGCACTCTTTAGTAGTATGATTATGCCGGTTCCAGCACAGGAGCCGGAGTGAGGAGCCCGACCGAGTGAGGAGCCCCTCCGCCATGTTGTGACGTCATGTCCCCGGCCGCCATGTTGGATGACCTTGACCATGACCTTGACCTTGACCTTGAGTGTCAAATTTCGAAAATTTCCCAAAATTTCGAAAATTTCAAAAAAATTTCAAAAATTCAAAATTTTCCAAAAAATTTCAAAATTTCAAAAAATCCCGAAAAAAATATTACCACCATCTTGATTCCGGACGCCATATTGTTTCCGGCCGCCATCTTGGTGTTTCTTTCAAAAATTTTCCGATTTCGCATTCCATAATAACCCCACACATATT
>PNEQ01032247.1:0-37604 GCA_003012365.1 Medauroidea extradentata
CAAGTGACGTTTAGGCCAAGTGACTTTTAGGCCAAGTGACGTTTAGGCCATGTAAAGTTTAGGCCAAATGACTTTTAGGGCAAGTGACGTTTAGGTGAAGTGACGTTTAGGCCAAGTGACGTTTAGGCCAAGTGACTTTTAGGGTATATGACTATTAGGGCAAGTGACGTTTAGGCCAAGTGACGCTTAGGGCAAGTGACGTTTAGGCCAAGTGACGCTTAGGGCAAGTGACTGTAGGACAGTATTGAAATTTTAGGGCAAGTGACTTTAGGGCAAATGGTTTTTAGGGCAAATGACGCGCTTCGGACAGAACAACAAAAGGAGAGGAATAAAGGTGGTAGTTGAGCACAGGCAAGCTTAAAAATTATACTTAAAAGTTGAAAGCATATTCAAGTGTTACAACACACATTGTTTCAGATTTGCTTGTAAAAGCAAATACATAGTACATAAACTTGTAACAAATTCTTAAAACTCTTAGCACTAACAAAAAATTTTTTTGAAATACTACGCACGTCAGGTAGGATTAGTACAAAATGCAAGGAAATAGTTTATTGATTTCTAACAGTTATCCATTTCCTACTGTAACAATGAGTATAAAACACTTTTGTTAATTAATTAAATTTTGTCTTGGGTTACAGGGTGCAGCTATATTGTACATGCTGGAGAAATTTCTTCAACTGGATGTTTTGAAGAATGGCCTGAAAGACTACCTTAATGCTCATAAATATGGCAATGCAGAAACAAAGGATTTGTGGAATGCGTTCAGTAAACATGCAAGCCAGTCACTGGAAGTTAAGGTTAGTATTTATTCTCTTCAGATTTACTACAAAATAATTAATGTCCACAGTTGTGCAAGCCTGAAAAAATTTCTAAAGAAATAAAACCGTATGTATTAAGCTTGCAGCATTGATTCAGTTAGTAATAAAAAAAAAAAAAAATTGGTAGAAAGTACAGTAGAGCCCCGATTTAACGAACTCAGGAATAACGAAAACAGCGATTTAACGAAAGGATTTTCAGGAACCTTCAAAATATAACAAAAAAATGTATTAAATAACTAAGAGACTTTGATAATATGGAATAATAATTGTAATTTAAGTCCTATAAAAATACTAGCACCGACCGCAGTATGTTCTTATTTCTCAGTAGAAAAGCTTAAACCATCAGTCGAGAAACAAAAAAAAAATTCGTTAAAATTTGTTGAAAACTTTGGCCGCAGGAATGATTTTGAGATACGCATGCGCAGGCGCGGCCGAGCAAGCGCTGCTGTGTTGCATAACAAGCGCGCGCCTAGTTTCTCATCCAGGCGACTAGCAAGTGAATGAGCATCTAGGTACCCAGTCTCCACAGCGCGGCGGTGGACAGCGCAAGAACCAATTCATAGATAGTGCTTCGCGTCTCCGTTAGAATGCGCTGCAGGGCAGTGTGCTCTCTTGACTAATTCTATTACCAATAGAAGGCAGTGGTGTGCAGCGTGATTGTTCACACTCGCGTCCTGTGATAAAACAAGCGAGTTTATAAAACAAATACGTAATGTTATTTATGCAAACTTTTTACAACTTGTTTACTACCGTGAACGTAAATAATTTGTTCCTCTGATGCTAAAAAAATGCTACGTGCAAAGTATTTTTAGCTAGCAAACCGAGTTTGTTTCGCGAGCGCGGCTTGCATACTAACTATAATTGCCGCCGCCGCACGTATTTAATTATTATTTTACCGTTTTCTCGCAAACTTTTAATCCAGTTTTCTTTGCAGTTTTATTTTTTTTACAATTTTTCGTAGGAATTTCCATAATTTTGTTGGTGGAGCAGGCAGGAGATAGACTAAAAGATTGACGGCTCGGCGGTGTTAGTTATCACGTCTCACGTGTTGATGGCGCGCAAGGACGGCCTAACTCACCATCCGCACGCTCGCTGAGCGTTGCACTGAAAGTTTTTGAAGTTTTTTCGCCGATTTTTTCTTTCTTTTCACGGTTGTGGCTTACTAGTTGACGGTAATTGCGTTTTGTTATTGTTTTGAGCCAATATACTTGTTTTAAAATTACCTTAAATTCTGAGGAAACATGCCTGAGGATTTAACCATTTTTCGTTGATAGTGGGGGGGGGGGTGAAATCGGATTTAATGAAATATCGATTTAGAGTAAACATTTTTGGGTCCCATGGCATTTTGTTAAATTGGGGTTCTACTGTAGGTGTGTTGCTTTAGTAGAGTTAAGAATGTGTTTATTTAAAAAGAAGTTCAACATAAAATGTAAATGTAAGTGTTGAAGATAAAAAAGATATTGTTGCAATGGATTTCTGGTCCTTTTCAGTGATAAATCAGCAATAATCTGCCCTGGTGCATCATGTCAATTACTTCACTTGGTATGTCATCATACCACCCAACTCCTGTATGACACTTTTATAAATTAGTGCCACACACACGTGCACGTACGTACACACACACAACCCGCCACCAGTGCAATGCGAGTGTGGTGTTGGAAAGGGGAAAGTGAGGGGGGGGGGAGTTGGGGAAGCATGTGCAGAACCTGCAACCCCGTAGACATTGTGGTGGTTATTTACCCAGGGAGCTACAGCCATGGAGTTCTGCTACTTTATCCAGCTGGCCTCTGTAGCATAGTTGGTTAGCCGCCAGTATATGGTGTGAGAGGTCCTGGGTTCAAATCCCAGCTTGGTCATGGATGTTATGTTTTTCCTTAAGATCTTGTTAAAGGGCTGTAAAACTCTCTCACCTTACCAGTGCCAGATCTAGAGGGGGGCAAGATAGAGCATGTACCCCGGGTGGCATTTCAAAGGGGTGGCAGGCTGGTGAAGCTTTGTTTGAGAAAGTTAGGACAGAAAAATAATATCCACCCAGAAGAAGCTAATTCATTTAAAAATGAAAACGTAATAAATTTTTGGCTGAGAAAAAGTTGTTAACATTTTTTTGAGGGAGAGTATCGTGTTGCAGTATGTACTTATAATGTTTGTGTATATCAAAGTTTGCTAATGTAATCCAAATGACGAGTTAAATTTCATGACATAATTTTGATGAACAGATTTTTCATATAGCATAAATTCAATTTCTAAATTACTAATACTAAATTAATATTACAGCAGTTTTAATAATTTTTCTATCCAATTTATCTTACTGTAAAATTTGAAAGAACAAATTTATGAAGGGGGTGTGTATGTTTTAACCAACTCAGTAGCGCTTTTCATCAAGTAAGTACAGTAATGGAAATCTCTTTATTTTATATGTACCATGCACCTTGCTCATCCGTCCCCCTCTTAACGCTGTGCTCAGTACAATGTGCTTTCAAATAAGGTTCTGCTACAGGTATTGTTCTGTATTTCAACTTAAGAGGCTTATGCACCTGACGCATGAACGTTGTTGTAGCGTGCCGTGCCTATTCTTTTTTACGCGAAACAGCTAAATTTATTCACAATATGTTTATCTATGAAAAGAACACACAGTTAATACTAGACTTCTAACATTTTGAAAATGAAATTTGCTTATAAGAAACATGTTTTTGGGGCCCTCAAAAAGGCTAAAAACCACTTTTTTTGTAGACAGCTGTAACTGGAAAAATACTACCCGGATTCGTAAAACACAACATTGGACCACAAACTTTCCACAAATAAAATTGTAGGTTTGTCGCTCGTAAGTCCCATAAGGAAATGAGTAGTACAAATACACTGCATGCCAGTTTGACTCACTACGAACAGAAGCGATGCTGTTACCGTGGAGTGTGGAAAGTTGAACCTTATTGCTTCACTTTCTTTGCATCTCAAATTCGGAAAATTACATCTGGTGCATAGCCCTCTTAACATGTTCTGGGGGGACTGCTCCAGTGCAGTGTTTTGCGAACCAAAACTGTTAAACATTGTATAATTTCGGTATCTGTGCTTATTTGTGCAATAAACACATCTTTTTTTTTAACCTGAATATATTAGCACTTGCACTAAGGCTTCTTTGACTAGCCACATGTTGCAAGTAATGTTTATGGCGACCAGCACAGAAACGTGTACTCTAGACGAATACATTTGTGCAGACAGTAAAAAATTTTCTTCAAACCAGAATTGTGTCTAACTAATTTTCTTTCGTCATTGTAATATTCAAGTGTGCTCGTCATCCTACAGTGGTGTGTATAGAGCACTGTAGTAAGTCAGTTATAGTCAGTCTCATAAGAATTTCACTTGTTGACAGTTGTGTTGGCATTTATTTGCACAGTTGTTTCCATGAAATAAGCAGTATTTTATTCTACTACAAGTGATTTTTGCATTAACACTCTCAGCTGGCTCTCAAACTCTGTAGTTTATTAAAATAGAAAGTATTTAGTACACACAATAGTCTTCAAAACTGTTAAAAAAAATTGAATTCTTACGTGAGATCAGTGGCGTACCAAGGGTTTTTGGTACCTGGGGCGGGCTTCGCTGTGACCCCCCCCCTACCCTCTGGTTTTTGTGTTTATCTTGTCTGCCCTCGTATAAAATAATGATACTAATATTTTAACAATTTGAACAGTTAAGGATTGATTATACCTGCACATACTTAACAAAATGCATATTTTTCTCAAGGTAACTTACTATCATGTTTGTTTTCCTCATGTATACAATTCAGTAACCAGCATATTGTTTTGTAAGAAATATATGAAATGCAATGCTACCTAACTAAAATATGCCATGTCATTTTTTTTTCATCAGAGAAAGCTGTGTGCTATATACATCTACAGAAAATAATATTTAGGACTGTATTATTACAGAGTGAGCCTAGAAGGGGGCCTAAGTAGCAGAGGGTTCAGTCCTGATTTTTTGTGTATGGAAAATATGGTGGATGTTGCAGTTGGCCACCGGGATTTGTAGGGGAATTCCAGTTTTCCCCGCCTCTCATTCTGTCACCGCTCCACGCTCACCTCACCTCACCCATTCCTCAGGCCGGACGGTCTGTCACACAGGTCGAGCAGCCAGACTAACCTCACGAGGGAATCTCATGTGGATTGTCATATTGTACCTGGACACGTGTATATACACTTTCCAATATAGCCAACGATATTTTCGTTCAAACTCGTTTATCTCAATATTTGCATATTGTATTCGTGTGGAAATAATTGAAAGTGTTTATTAAATACACACAAATAAAATTTGCATATTCGCGAATACCAATTTACCAATTTCTTCTTCTTAATGCAAACACGGATCACATGTATGTCACTCAGTGCTGCACACAGTTTTGCATATCATATCGCTGATCATTGCTGCTTATTACTCACACGTATCATAATGATTTATCAATATTACTGCGACTCTCACAAAGGAAGCGTGCGCCGCTTGATAACTCCTCACACCACTGAATTTAGTTCCGACAAGCTACAAAAATAATTAAATGGTTCTGAGAGACAGTGCAAAAAGTTTCAAAAATGGGGTCCTGATTTAGAACGAAGTTCGAAATTGATGAAATCAGTAATCTCAACTGCTATCAAGTGTAAATTTTAAAATATATTTTAGTATTGACAGTAGTAAGGGGCCAGTTAGAACATCCAGTAGTAATTGGTGGCTGGAGTGTAAGTGAAAAGTGGAGGGAGATGTAAGAGCTGTATGTAATTGCACACTGTGCAGTGTGTCAGGAAAAATTATTTGATGCAAAAACCGTGTCATGTACCTACAGGTGTGTACTTACAAATTGTGCTTAAGGATTGTTACATTTCCGAATACATGTTTACATTTAAAACTGTATTTCTTGTGTTTGTTCTGAGACAACGGAAATGAAAAAAATGGGTACTTTTCAGAGTCGAATTTAGTCATTAAATAATGAAACTTCATAGAGTTGTCTGTATGCATGCATCATACTTTACTTGTAATAGGTCCACAATAAAAACAGAAGCACCATCACATAAAGTCATGCTCAGTTGTATTGCAGACAGGAAGAATGTATGCCAGTGAGCACCTTGCACATAAAGGTAAGGCAAATGAGGTGTGCACCAGTTAGTGCGTGAACAATCCTAGACCCCTATCGTGCAAGGTAGCAATATGCACGTGGAACCCTTAAAAGTCAGTATGAGTGAAATGCAAGAATGGGGTAAATGGAATGCCTTGAGAATTCCAGCTTACTAGAAGCAACTGTTGACAGTGTCTCCCACATGCAAAAATCTGGGGAGATGCTACTGGGAAACAAATCCAGACTGTTGCATATGGAGGCGAGTGGTCTGATTAATACACCACTGAGGCTCTGGTTTGAGCATTAGATTGATTATCCTACCTTGTTCTGAGCAGGCTAGGAACATGGGAGTTCATAAAGAGTATGGAAGGGATAAAGGTTAAACCTCTATGCTGATTTTTTTTTTTTTTGGCTCACTGAGTCTTCTACAAGCACCAGCCATGCAGTATGAAATCCATCTGAAATAATGTGGCACTGCAGTCATTGGCCATGTTTGTTTATATTGTTGGCTGCTAGTGTGTGCTAGTGTCGCATACTCTATGCTGGTGGGAGTGTTGGTAAAGGCGATGTCGTAAGCTAAGTGTATGTCGAAGCCATCCTTGTGATTTTTTCTTAATTTTAAGACCACAAAAAAAATGTATTTCCTGTATTTCCTTGCCAAGGTGCAGATTCGAACTCTCACTCATGGTATTATCCTATGCGCTTTTGACCACTCAGCTATCAGTACAGACATGTTACTGGTAATTATGTTACATCTATAAGTAGGGCCTACCTTTTATGTTAATTTTAAAAATTTATTTTCTTCTTTATTAGTAGATTCTGTTAAATATTTCTTTAAAAATATTATAACATACATTTTCTAATAAAATAATTTTTGTAGGTGTGTTAGCATTGTAAAGGCATGACAATCCTTCACAATGTTACGTGAATTAATGGTTATGGTTTTATAAATTGGTTATAATAAATAATTCTACTTATTAAAATATCACACTTTTAATTTTCTTCTCCCGTTTCAAAATTAAAATAAAATTTATTCTTGTATATTTTAAAATTCAAACAATAACGGCTTTCACAAGATTTGGAACTGACCAACAACAGTGTTAATGTTTATTCAGGAAGTCCAGCTCAACACCATAACTAATTCATTGAAAATTCTCTATTAATGCAACACTTTTAAATCCTGCAGTCTCAAAAAAAGTAATTTTTATTTAATTTACAACAGCGTTAATCTCATTAAAATGCTTAAATTGCAAAACAATAATTTCAACTGTGAATCACATGTTGATACAAATGGAAACATTAGTCCTCCGTAAGAGAAGCATTTTCCTGTCTAGTGACAGACACCTGGGAGCTCCTGAATTTTATTACCTCTCAGATTTGTGTAACTCAGGCTTTGTGGAAATTTGTTTCCGTTACTTTACTGACATATACAAATGCCTGGTTATTCATTTTTACCATAAACTTTATGAACATACAACATACACTTGAGTTGAATGGTATTCTGGGATGTTGTCTTACACTTAACTCATTCAAGTGTTGATTTGCTCCACAGACAGTAATGGACACTTGGACTCGACAGATGGGTTTCCCTTTGATCACAGTAACCAGGGCAGGTAGCTCTGTGAATGCAACCCAGAAGAGGTTTCTGCTCACAGGTGACATCAGTAACTCGAGTGATGTCAGTGATCCAGAGACCCCATATGGCTACAAGTGGTATGTCCCACTCAGCTACTACACCAACGAATGTACCGACGAGGTTTATCATGTCTGGATGAACATGACAGATGGTAAGTATCCTAGTGGTGCCATTTATAATAAAAACATTGTGGTCTTTATGTGATTCTGTACTTCGTTGTTGGTAAAGATTGTTTGAAACATATTCACAATATCATACACGTTTTAAATTCATTTATACAGGATGTCAGTGATAATCTCCTACCTGAAAATGGTGATAATAGCAAACAGGAATAGTAGGCAATTTGATAGAAAAATAAACATCAAGTGTTACAAGAAATGTGTGTATATCGTTTCCATTTTAGGTTATGTAAATGTACAGTTACTGAAAATTATATCTCCAAGTGTGAAAAACTTGTATGCTATTAGAAGATGGTCAGCCCAATTTTTGTATGAGAGGTGAACAGTTTTGATACTTTTTTTTTTCTGTATAGTTTAGATCTGGATAACACTAAACAATTTACAAAAAAAGTTTTGTGTTTTTATTCAACACTGTTTTCAACGTAATGTAGAAATTTAAATTTAAAACTTAAATTCCAAGGGTGATATTTCCTTTATGATGTCAATCCACTGGGATTCACTTCCCAAGACATTTTGTGTGAATTTCCAAACATCCTGTATATTAAACTTTTTGTCACTGTATTGTAGGTATGTTTTATCATGCAATCACCATTCATGTAAGATATATATAACCAGATATACAGTGTGCAAGGACTGTCAGTGTAATAAAGAAATCACACCAGCCACACCAGTTAGGAAATGAACTCACTTCAACTCTGTCTTTGTATGTTATTTCACTTGCTCTATTTTTACTTGCTAATCTTCTCCTCACCTTGACACTTGCTCTCGTCATTGTAGCCGACCATAATTCACTCACCAGGTGCATATGCCCATTCAAATAGAAGCCCACACTCCATCTTCCTCAATATCTAGTTGTCAGTGTTTGAAAAATGTGTTGTAAACACATGTGCTGGAAAGATAAAATGAACATGTAAACAGTGCTCACAGAGACTACTGTATAGTGTAAACCTACCCTTCTTTATGGTTCTGAGCCATCAAATTTAGTAACAAAATATGTTAAATATTTTAATTGTGATCTTAAATGTGATACACTGATCACTTATTGCCGAAACAACACAGTCTGCTTTCTGTTGGTGACTTAGTGAACTTAGTGTGCAAATCCTTCCCAATTTTCTGAAGCCTGCAAAGTGGTTTATCACAATATTAAGGTATTTTACAATATATCGTCAGTTTACCCTAACTGGTTTACTACAGAAATGTTCTCATTCTAGGAACACAACTAAATTCACTTAGGTGAGAGAGACGCAAACTACTTTCACTTAATGTTTTAGCATGTTCATATAAAACTATATTATGAAATTGATTTTACGTCCTTATTGTCACCAAGAACTGTAAAAGAATGGACTGCTCATTTATGTCTCCTTAAAAATTTAAATAATGTGTGTGTATCATGAAATAACATTTACAGAGTAATTTAAATGTTAAATTGGGTGGTCTTCAATGTTTCATTAGTCTACAAGATACACTAAATTATATGTATTGTACAGAAACTAATGTTGGTCAATAATATTTTGTTGTACAGAGATCAGTTTTGGTGCTGCTCTTTCAGAATGATTTCAGCTCTTTAGTGTTAAATTCTGTTGGGCTGTTCAGATTTTTCTTTCACTAATATAATTATGACACTTTTTTGTTTTCTTTTCAGTGAGGTTTGAAATTAATGAGACAGTGGAGTGGATCAAAGTGAATGTGAATCAGTCAGGTTTTTACCGTGTCATGTACGACGAGGAGATGTGGACATCCATCATCCTGGCTATGAGGCAGAACCATTCTATTTTCAGTGCAGCTGACAGGGCTAATCTGATTGATGATGCTTTCACACTGTCAAGGTAAGAAAATCTAGCTTCTTCATTTTATGTAGCGATAACATTTAATCAAGTGGGTTGTAGCAGTCAGCCAGATGAATACCACAAACAACTTATAATGGCTCCAGTTATGAATTACGTGTAGAAGAGTTAATATGACCTCAAAAACATGGAATAATGTGAACTTGGTTCAGTTATTGTAGACGGTGTAAACATTAATGTGGAGGTATTACCATACCTATTTATGTGAGTGTAACACCCGGCAGTGTATAACACTGATCCTAATTCTGAACACCAGAAATTAAAAATATAAAATATTATGTATGAAACCCATGGCAAAATTAAAACTTCTGTCTATGTATTACCATGATACCTGAATCATCAAGACAAAGAATTGAGTGATCCAAATAATTTTTACTAATTTACGACTTTCTAAAACATTTTCAAAAACGAATCAAGTCTTGGGAGCATGAAAGTTGGTCTGTGTTTCAGGGGCACAAAAGTGGTTCGGTTTTTCTCGGGAGCAAAACAGATTTTATAATTCAAATTATCTCCTGTATAACAGCCTCTCAAGTTACAGACTTTGTTTTTTGGTAAGAAAAATGGCGCTGTTTTCACATGTAAATACAGTAACAAGCAACCTCAGTTAAATTAGTCTAATCACTGAAATAAAGGATCTGTGTGAAAAATTTAAAGTAGAATGTATACTATGAATGTTTACCTACCTTTTATATTAAACCAACCCATTATTGTTTCATAAACCCATCCGTGTTTCCTTTCACTTAAAAAAACAGATGATTAATAGTTTATTGAAACTGGCAAATTTTTATATGTCCTTTGCAGATGTTGTGTGTGGTATAAATACTGAGGATTTTGCTTAAACTTGCAGTGTTAATTTAAATGTAAAATCACATATGGTGTTTCCTGCTTCAGAGATGGTTACTGTGTGAGAAAAGTCTGGAACAAAGTCAGAGCCTGCTCCTGTACCTGTCACTTAACCAGCCCAAAGAATGGACAAAATGAAATGAGGTGGGGGTGAAGAAAGAACTGTTGAAACTTAGGCGTGGAAAGTGGGAGTTCCCCCCAGAAATACCTCTAGCTGCTGCATCACTCATGTTTTTCATGTGTGAATTTTGGGAGCAACCTTTTCAGGAATCAATTCTAAATCACCATGGCGTGCTGCGAGCGAACTGACCACTGCATCATTGTGGTCCATCTTGATTTAAAACAACTAAATTCTGTACATTTTTGAGAAAAACTGGATAAAATATGTTTGCATTTGAGTATGGCCAGTGGACCTGTTCCAATATAAACATTTTTTGCTTGCATAGAAAATCAGCAGTTTGTTGTTAAACACTGCTTATTCAAAATTAAATAAATGTTAAAAACCTATATTAGACAGAAAATTTTCCTCTGTCTCACAGGATGTCAGTGCTGGGAACGTCTTATGCTTAAGAGTAATGTGTCAGCAACATTGAGACACTCCGGCTCCCAGTTGTGTGTATGTATTAGCAAGAAAAAAATATTATAATCATTAAGAATATGCATACATCACAGTAATGTACAGTACCATATTGCATTCTATGGTAAACAAATGGTAGAGAAAAGTTACAGTTGTAGCAGAGCTGTAAAGGTCTTCAAAAGCTGTGAAACTATTTTTTGTTTACATGTGACTGCAAAGGCACTAAGACCATGCTTTACTCCTTTCTTTCTTTAGTCTTTCCTTCCAATACCTGGAGGTGTAGGGGCTAGTTTCATAATGAGCATGTATGCTATTTTAAATTAAAAGCAGCGAAGTTTGAGTAAATGGGAAGCCTCCTCAACGTTAAGCAAAAGATGGTAACAAAACTAACTCTGTAAGTACTGTGGTACGTACTAGGTGTAACATCTATCTGTGCTGTGTATACTTGTCATGGCATGGTCACTATCAGAGAGTAATGCTTGCATACAGGGCTGGGCTGCTGAACGTCACCATCCCTCTGGAGCTGTCACTGTACTTGGTGCAGGAGCGAGACTATGTCCCCTGGGTGACAGCCCTCGAGCACTTGCAGTCATGGAGTAGACTGTTGTCCGAGTCTCCTCCTTACAAGCTGTTTCAGAACTACCTCCGCTTCCTGCTGCACAGAGTCACTGAGTACATTGGCTGGGATGACACCGGTCCCCACCTCAGGAAGTAAGTTTCGCCTCTTCTTAGTAAATGTACACACAAACTCGAATGTAGCCATCAAACTTTGGTATGATTTAACTTTAATTTTTTGCTTCTTCTTACTATACATGCAAGTTCAAATGTAGCAATCGTAAAATCTGTGAAATTCAACTTCAAATTGAATTTATAGCTATTTAGGTACAATAGCTTAAACATTTCCGAATGAACAGTTTCCAACATGTCAGAAATTACTAGGTACTTCAATTTAACTCGGTAATTATTTTGATAGTATTGAAAAGTTCCTGTATTTTACTAAATTATTTAACAGAGGCATGTGTATTGTAATGTTTTTCATGCAGGTGTTGATGTGAGACCAAGAGGCAGTAACAGTGATTAAGGAAATATGTAAGCATCTACAACATTTTAGCTACTTCCTTGGGGAAGGTGCTGGTACTAGTTAAGGAGACTTTAAATGAGTCCATTTGTTACATTCACTTATGAAAACATTTAATATTTTCTCTTAATGACACTTAAATTTAAAACTTCTGCTGTAGCAGATAAAAATGTGAAGAGAGCTGTGTGTGATAGGTCGGTTAACCTTAGTAGGCATTTTTCCTGCTATTAGTAGGAACGATGAGGTGCACTTGCAAAGTAACCCTAAAAGACCGGTTGTCTCATGCTCTGACTGATTTAACCATTCCATTAGTGGAGTGGTATCCAATATCTTACAAATACATGCACGCAACTTATTAGTTTCATTAGCTCAGTAGTAACAAATTATAATTGTGTTCAGTTTGTCCGTAACTGTGATCAAACGGGAATACTGTATGTATGCTTAACTCTATAAGAAACATTTTGAAAGAAGTACAGTAAATGTAGTAGTTTCTGGAGTATTGTTAATCAAGGTTAAGAACACTATACCTTAATTTGATGTCTAATGTTGACATTTCATGAACCTGTATAATCCTTGTTTTCTGTAGACTGATGAGGTCAGAAATTCTGACTTCTGCAGTGTTATGCAACATCAACAGCACAGTCAAAGAAGCCAAAAGCATGTTCCAGAGGTGGATGGAAAAGGGTGAAAGAATACCTCCAAATCTGCGAGAAGTTATTTATGTTGCAGGTACGTTTGCTGTGTAATGTAATATGCAGTATGGAAAACACTCATCTATCTGTCAAATTGGTCAAAGTAATTGAAGTTTAACTCTGCTGAGTTGTTATCTGTAAAAATGGAACAAGAGGCCCCTTGACTTACAGGAAACTTAGTGTTTCTGTGGTCTACATATAATATTTCTCTCTTTAAAATATGTATATACGTCTCAGTTATCCTGCTTTTTTATTTTCTTGCGTGTTTTGTGACTTTGTCTACCTACTTAGTCCTGTCACTCATTATGCTCATCATGCTCTGGATTTAAATCCAAACTTGAATAATATTTTTTTTCTTTCTGTATATTGAAATTACTCTGATGTCTGTGTTTTATTGAACTTGTCCTTCATTTTTCTTCGTTTCCTGTAGAAACTTCTTTATTGTGAAAATTGCAGGATGTCCAAATGAAATCAATTTCCAAATGAAATTTAAAAAAACTATAAGATATAGGAACTTGTGGTTTGCTGCATCATGTAAAGCAACTCAAATATTTTTTTTTTTTTCAGCAGATTTATTTGCAAATAATGTTATTTTAAAGGTAAAAAAAAAATAATAAATTAATACTAGAAGTGATTTCACCTCAAGAGAGACCTGGATATGGGGTGTGGTATACAAAAACAAAATCACCCCCCCCCCCCCAATTGATTGCTGTCCAGAGAAATTACCAACGTGAATTTCAAAGGAAGCCACCAGACATTAAGATAATTAAGGCTTGGTATGATAAGTTCCTAACCACTGGGTTTTGCTCGACCCAGCCCAACATCTCATTAGCAAAAGCATGGCAAAACTGCAAGTTAGGTATTTGGCTTCAATACTTGCACAATTTGAAATTTGCAAGCGTATAAGCAAAGTTGTTTATGTAGCACCTTGTGAACTGTTAAACGTGGGATATCTAATTCTTGTGATGATTGGTAAACTGATTTTCATGAGCTTCTGTACCATTTTATCAGCTGAGCATATTCTGTCAGAACCTGACCGTCTGTTTACACTTCCAGTGGCTAGGAACATGTCATACCAAGCCTTAATCATCTTAACGTCCGGTGGTTCCCTTTGAAATTCACGTTGGTAATTTTTTGGACAGCAATGGGTGATTTTGTTGAATTTGTTTCGCTATACTATGCCAAGCGAAGTCATTTCGGGTAATTAATTAGCACTTGAAACAGAGTGAAAGGAATATTTTAGAAAGAACATCAAATGAAAACTTTTTGAGTTGCAGTACATGATGATGCAATCCACAAGTTTCTATGTCTAATAATTTTGTTTAAACAGCATTTTGAAGTCATTAGAGGTTTTATGAGGACATACTGTAGTTTTTCTTATTCCTTCTTATCATAATTCTTCTTCCTTGTTCTTCCATTTTATAATTACAGTATTACTATCCCACCTTCCTTTATCTTCAATACCCAATCGTAACCAAGATATTACAAACTTAGTTTACTGACACATGTATTAGATATCATGGGAAACTGGAGAACCAGTTTCTTCCTTTGTTATGTAATGTAAAAAAAAAATAACTGAAAGAAACAGAAGTGAGCAGTTGATAAGTTTACTTCAACCACAAGGTACAAATGTATATGATAACATGCTGATAGGTGTCTAGATCACAAGACTACTATACCTTTAATTATTGTGTGCATGAAAAGATAAATTACTACCACTAAAATTGTTTACAACTGAATTAGTACAGTCTCTCGTAAAAATATAAAAAGCTATGAAAAGTCAATATACAGTACATGGCAACGATCGCAAAATGTAGGAAACAGATGAATATGAGTTCAAGTTCATTTGACACTCTTGCAAAAGAGAATACTGTGTCAAATGGTCGTGTCAAAAATGTAGTTCTCGGACAACTGGCATAACAGCTGATATGATTGCTCACTCTAATGAAAATTGCCACAACACATGCGTCCAGGTGCTCCACGGGCATCACCAGATAAAAATGTTCCAATAAATACCTTTAGTCCACCAGGTTACCCGGGTCCTCGTGGGGAGGTATCAGTCTGTCCTGGTTTAAACTGGCTCCGGCGCATTACACCAGTCTTTGGTACCATCGGCGATCACGTAGTGGGCAGTGATCAAGATTTCCAGGCATGGTGAAAAGGATTTTCATCGACGACACAGTAATGGGTAGTTGGTAGACCATCCAGACATGGAGAGTTACTTTTCGTCAGACCAGGGTCCAAGGCACAAGGAACACACATCAACAGACTACCTTGCTAACACAGGCGCGAGGTAGTGGAGGTATATATCACCTTCGTCGGCCTCCAACACACACTGTCCGACTCTGTCTGTCCAAAGCCCCACATCGCCGTCAGCTCCCCTTCTACCTGCCACGACGTCAGTAGCGCTGCCAGGCGAAGCAAGCCAGAAACACTGGCAGGGTAGGCAACGGATAAGCATCACAATTCACCAACTCAATATAAAAAAAGAAACATAAGAATACACTAATAATGCGGCGAAGAACGAAAGTATATAATGAGACGTCGAAAATAAGCTTGCGACAGCAACGCCGCGCCTTGATATATGTGCCATGCTTCATCTTGTTTGGTTTGGTTGCATGGGATGCAGAGTCAAGTAGGAAACACAGGACTACATCACCCACACCCAGGCTCATCAGTGCTGGTTTGAAATATATGCTCTGTACATAGGCATAGCGAAACTCAAAATAATTTTGGGAGGGCACGTAATCAAAAAAAATTGTTTGGAAATGTATAATTAATAAGTCTGCATGAAAGCTCAAACTTCATTGTTGAGATAGGTGCCACAGTAGTGAGGCACTGGACCCACATTTGGGGTTCGGGGTTCAGTTCCCAGTCCGGTCACCCTGATTTTGATGTACATGGTTTTCTGAAATAAATTCAGGTGAATTAATGAAATGGTTTTTCACAATAGACCATGGCCGATTCTTCTCTGTTTCCTGTCTGCTCTAACCATTGGTTCTGTTTCTAGTGACAAGATATTAAGCACATGTGTCTACCTCTCATTATTTATGTTTACATCTGTGTCAACGTGCATACTTATGGTTTTATACGTAAAAATATTTTATTATTGTTTTGAAATGAAGGAAAGGGCAGCATGTGACCCTTATGGCCTCTCAAGGTTACTAAGGGTTGAAAAGCAAGTTATGGGTAGAGTTTTACGGGTGCCTGAATCTATATTTCTAGTGATATGGTCGAGTTGATGCTACTTGTGCTATGTGCCTGAACTTTTGAGGTTCAATCTCATTGTAAACACCTAGGCTGCAGTGCTAAATTTGCTCGCAGGGTAAGATGCAGTAGGTAACTACAGCACACTGCCACAGTCTAGTAGTTTGAGTGGATGTACCGTATAGCCTTAATATGTGTACCAGGGCTGCGGTGCTTAATTTTGCCGTAGTGTGAGTTTTTCTGAGCAACCTCTTATGGCTGATCTTGGTTGTGGGAGGGGGTTGCTCCTTGTCAGGGATTGGGCAGAAGAGTGCAAGTAGAATAGTTACAAGTTAAAGTACAGTAATATGGCTGGAATTTGGCTGTACAGGTGGTTCAGTATAAAGTGAGCGCTTTTGAAACCCTAGTTACTTTTTCCTGATAAAATAATTGATAGTGTCCTGCCACATTTTAGTACTACAAACAGAGCAACTCAAGTAAAAATCAAACTATATAGTATGTACAATACTAAAGAGTTGGTATCTGAGGTCACAATAAATATTATTATTTATTTATTACTTTTAACAAGCTGGTCTTAAAAAGCCCTCAGTTTATAGCGAACCACCTCTATAATCCTTTTTATTCCTCTACACACCCTTATGCCCGCCGCCTTAACCACTTTCCTGTCTTACTGTTTGTCTGCTCAACTGTTAGTGGATCAAACCAGTTCTGCACCTAAGGGGTAAAGGGAGGTCGAACCTTTTCCCCACCTCCCCAAATGTGTGAAAATTTTTAGAATAATGGTTATTTTTCTGTGATGTAATATTATCATTTTACTTCCACTAGTTGCGTAAATGTAACTGTTAGGACTTAAAACTATGAAACTATAATGCTGTAATTGCCAAATCATCCAAAAAAAACTGGCAGGGAAAGTCCATAGGGTTCAGACCTCTCTCCCCGTTTTACATTATGGAAACTGTGTAGATAGCAACATTTTGCACTGACAGCCAACCATGTGTCGGCAGCAGCCAAAGTTGTTCTTTGTCTGGACCTTCTTATAGGCTCTATGACTCGTGTGTTTGGCATGCAGTCATGTGCTACTTTTAAGTACAATGTGTAGCTAGATTAACTCGTGGGACGTAATCAGAATAATGGCTGATAAATGATACATACAGTGTTTACTCGTGTATAGCACACCTTCTAATTCCAAAACAACTGATAAAAATTCAGGGGTGCGTGCTTTACACAGGAAAAAAAAAAAAGAATAAAGAAAGAGTTGTTAAGTCCAAGTACTGATTAAACTGAGCTTACTATTGACCACATAAGGCTCCTGTACTGAAACACAGCCTGATCTAAAGATCCCTTAGCTCACCTTTTAATAGATGACAAGTTGGAAGTAAATAAAGAAGATGGAGGGAAATCCGACAGATACAAATACATACCTCTGTACAGATTTATGCCCTCGTAAACCTTCAGGGTATTAAATTAGGAAATGTACATTCTTAAATCAGTGCATATGGGCATGTCCCTTCTTGGAAATCTACACCTTCCTACACATGGCTAAGGACAGGGTTGAAGCTGGCCACTGTTTGCTTCGTTGAACCAATTGTCGCTCAAAAATTCTGATCTTTCAGCCTGCCACCACGTACGTGTTTTATTATGGCCATACCTGATCGTCAACACAATAACTATGGCTTTTGAGACAAGTATTATTCTCTAGCCACACACTGTTGTTTAATGAATCGGAACAACTGTGCATTGTGTTAAGCAACAAACAAATAGTGACTGGTGACAGATTACTCTCTAATACACTCTTGACAGTCAGGGTACGAGATGAATGGAAGGGCATCCAGAGCCCATCACAAAGACTGACAGTCCTGAGGGCCGAGTGATTATAAGTGTTATCAGTAATTCTTACAGCTTCTCATAGTGTTCCGCACAGGAGCTTGTAAAAAGAACTTTCAGTGTTATTAGAACAGTAGGTGACATCACAGAGATTGTTGAGCCAATAAAATCAGTAGTACATATTAGGATATGGCCAGAGTTGCAGTTGCCTCTCTTGCTAAAGGGTATTGCCACCTTTCTAACACAGTATGAAGTAAATACTTATTATCTAATGGTGAGGTGAAAGTTAATTACCATTTGACCAATAGTCAGTAAGTGACGATGGTGCCACATTGGTGCAATGGTCAGTCCACTCACCTATCACTAAGGTGATCTGGGTTCAATTCCCGGCAAGGTTGGTCCTAGATTTTTCGTATGTAAGAAATGTAGCGGGCATTGCCGTTGGCTAGCTGGTTTTCTCAAGGTACTTTTGTTCCCCCTGTCCTTGCATTCTGTTACTGCACCATTGTAGGACCTCATTTCATGTCTTCTCTCAGGGAACGGTAAACTCCATGGGCTCCCAGCTGAAAGTTTGCCTCTTGTTCACTTCCCAATCAGTATTAATTTCTTCTAAGTACCTATCAGTCCCCAGAAGTATCTTATTGTTCTGCTGGACTCTTCTCGTGGATTTGAATTCCCTAACATGTTAACACTTTGCCCACTGAGGCAAAAGACAGAAGAAACATTGTAATCAAAGGTGACAACAGTGTTGTAAGCTTAACATATATTAAATCCATTTCACACAAAGTGACCTGTAAATGTGCATGCTATAGGACTATTGTTCCATACCCATATGTGATGTTGCAGGTATTAAATACGGTGGAGACAAGGAATGGCAGTACTGCTGGTCTAAATACAATTCAACAGTTGTCCCCAGTGAGCGGAAACTACTGCTAAGGGCTCTTGGAGTAGCTTCTGACCCCTGGATACTGCAGAGGTGGGTTCATAGTTCATACTTTAAAAGGGCCTTCTTAGAATTTTTTCCCATATCTGAGGACTGGAAGCTAGGGACGACAAGGGCAACGCAGGCACAGACATGTTCCCATAACACACTGCATTGGCAGGGATGCCTCTAATGTAGTTTTCTTTGTGTACACAGTATTTGACAATGTTACAGGTATCAAAATATCTGCGGTTGTGAAAGTACCGTTTTGTCGTCACCCAGAATGTTTCCTTTTCGTAGGTAAACATCCTGGAGACCAATGTAATATTTTTATCAAATAATGTCAGTGGGTACCCATTTCAAACATGCTCCAACACAGTTCCAAGTGCTAGTTAGGTGGCAGCCATAAAATAATTTTGAATTTGTATTTCTGTATAAGAGTAAGTTTTATTTTAAAGTTTCGTCTGCATTTATTTTTAAATTTTTAGCTTGATTTTGAAAATAATTTTATAAATTGTACAGATTCTTGTAATTTGTGAATGTACTACCTACATGACGTTGCAGTCTCAGGATCAGGGGACTGCCTTATTGGTTTTTTATACAGTTAATCCCCCATCTAACGACATTGGCGATCTAACGACATAATTTCCAGGAACCCTGGAAAAATTAATACGTATTTTAAAAATCGATCAAAGCTAAGCAAAGTACAATAGATCACAGTAAAACGTTATTTAAAAATAATTATGCGTACATTATACAATAACATACTGCAGTTATCATAAATTAGTAATATGCAGCTGTGCAACAAAAAAACTGTTGAAAAATGTGTGAAACTTTGGCTGCAATGTAGTTAAAGAGCGTGTCGGGTGAGTAGGCCACCTGTGCAACACCGACATATGTGAGATGTGATGACTTATGCTGCCTTATCTCCTAATGCTCCCCCTTATTTCTCCAAGCTCCTTCCTGAACTTCCCTCTCACACTTCTCCACGTGTCCTTATCTCAGCTAAGCGGTTCGATACGTAACGTGGCATAGCAATGGTGATTTACGACCCTTTTTTGAGGTGAAAAATTAAGGTCAAAAAATAGAAAATTTAAGGAAAATCGTCTGTTGCATTTTCCTTTGTGAGTGCTGTGCTGTAAGAAACACGCTGTAGCGTGGCCCAGCCCCAGGATTAAGTTTTACATGTTTCAATTTTAGTTGTCACTTATAATGTAGGCCTCATGGTATTCTAACAATTGTGTGTGAGTTTTGTTAAGCACAGTTTTGTAATTTATTTGTTAAAAGCCAGCACATCAGTGGAAATTTATTCATATTTAAAATAATCCATTTCAGTAACTGTGAACTACTTATTCTTAAAATAAGTAACATTTAATTTGGTAAGAAATTGCTCATTTAAAAGTAAGAACAATGGTTTGCTTAATTATGTTAATATTTATTTAAAATTTAAATGATTCTGTTTATATTTAGTAAATTTTCAATAGGTATGGACTTTTTGCTTAAATTGTTTGCATTTGAATTTAACAAAATTATATTTGTTCATTGTTAAAGCTTGGAGTGAGAAAAGGACAGAGATATCAATCCAAATTTAGAGTTTCCAGGAAAAGTTGCTATATTTCAGTGCAAAACCGGCCTATAAAGATGATCGTTAAGAATTTGCAGCCATATTTGGTTGCAACCAATAAAATCTTAGACTGTTGCTGATTGGCAGCATCAATTTTAAATTTAATGTTTCTTTCACCTGGTAACAAAGTTAATGCTTAATATATTTGTGTTTAATTGGTTTGGAAACTAAAATGTTAACGTTTATAATTAGGTGGAAATATTACAGGTTTAAAATGTTAATTTAATTATGGAAAAACGTAATATTTTTTAATTGTTTCCTGTAACCGCGAGGCGGCAGCACTGACGGGCAACGCCGGTAGCTTGCACGCGAAGTTGCGAGGAGTCGTTTGTGTTACGCGGCCGTGGGGTTTTAGTTCGTTGAGATGGAGTTTTGCTCAAAGGGTGCCTCCCGACAGTCGAAATTTTAAGTACTGTATAAGTTTGAAACGTAATTTCTTTAATAAACCCCACAATTTGCGAGAGTTCTGCCACTTTTATTTCTCGTCTCGTGCTGTGTTGTAAGAACCCACGCCTTTGATTTGGTTAATGTACCGCTGAGCTAGTCGTGGATGTGTGGCATTGGAGTCTTTGCAGCGTCACATTTTTTGTCGCCCATCGTGGAGGCATATTGTAGATGCGCCACAACACTGCTAAACATAGATAACATCCCTCCTGGCTGTCTGATAAGGTTTTTGTTTTATGCTCGCTGAACAGTGGAGCAATAAGAGCGACTGCAGCTAGCACGCCGAGAGCCATTTCGTCTCTATTAGCAGTACAGAGCATTAAACTGGTGCGTTGTGCATAGTTTCATGATTTTTCCAATAGGCCTACAACTTTTAGCGACGAGTAATTCAGTCGTTATTTTATATGTGACAGCAACTTGAAGTCAGTTTTTTGCCCTTTTGAGTGGCTCTAAATTTGCATTCATATTAGTCATTCAAGTTTTGAAATAATACTGACATTTTTTTTAATGTTTGTTCTTTAATAAGCACTGTTATTAGTACAGTAAACCCTCGTTTTATCGGACCTCCATTCAGCGGACTTCGTATATAACGGACAAAATCTGACGAGACAAAATTATTCCAACGTCGGGTCTATTTGTAACATGCAGCACAAGACCTACCTGGTTATTGTGCTTTGGTGAGTGACATCAGGCGCGCGCACGGATAGCCGTGTAAGACGGTAGGCAGAGCTATTTTTAATCGCGCATCAGGGTATGTGCCGTGTCCAGGCAAGAATGATTGTCTACCTGAATATTTTACGGAACTGTAAGATAAACACAGCTTGACCTACCTGGTTATTGTGCTTTGATAAGTGACATCAATTGTGCGCACACAGATAGCCGTGTAAGACGGTAAGTGTCCGGGCAAGAACGACTGTTGTGTCCACTTGTGTTTTTACACAGTTGATGTACGTGCGCGTTAAAGATTGTGGGTTTTTTTAATGAAAGGCGTCTACAACAGGACAGAAAAGGAAGAGAGTAACTTTGACATTGAGCAAAAAAATTGAACTACTAGAAAAGTTAGGAGGCCGGTGTTTCGGTAGCAAAGTTAAGTGCTGATTATGCACGAAACAAACTGTGCCTTTTAAGTTAAAATAGTAAAAACCTTTCTCCAAGTTTCTAAAAAAATACCATTCGGCTTCCAAGTTGAATGCGGCTGAAAACTCGAGCATAAGCCCCCATGAAACACATGAAACTTGCTACTGCATCTTTGCACGACAAGGCAGTGTATGATCAACAACGCTCCTGTGATGTAAATGTGCAAGATGTAGAGATAAGATCTGCTACGGACAAACTAGCAAAACACATGCCTTTCTCACGCTCAGCGTTCCTGTCCCTTCCCTTTCAGAAAGAGTCTCAAGGACGGCGGCTAGATTATTATCTCACAGACATGGTATACGATACTGCGGCGGAATGCATACTGCGGTAGCTCAGCTAGACATTTTTGTTTGTGTTATATGTTTAGTAAATAAACCCTTTACTGTGAAATATAAGACAGTAGCTCACGTTCACGTGTCACAAGTTACCAATGCAACGTAACATGAAGCCAAGCCGATAGCAAACCTATTTCTCCTTCTACTCTTCCCCCGCCCCCCACCCATGGTTCCTTTTACTCTTCCCCCACCCTCCGCCACTGGTTATCTCCAAGAGCGGACAAGGCGCATGCTTATCTTTCTACTCCCGCCAGTCAGCACAAACCTTCCCCCTCGCCATTCTTCCAAAGATTTGCCGACAACAAACATGCTGCTTTGCCACGCTACCACACTGCTACATATCTATCAGCTTGTTTATTTCCGTGTGCCGATTTTGGTACTTCGCGATTTACCGGACATCTGATTTACCGGACCACACCTCCGCCCAACTAGTCCGGTAAAACGAGGGTTTACTGTATAGCTTAAATGCATATAACGTTGACATGCTGTAATAGTTCTTGCGCAATAAAAAAATAGACTCAATGGCTGTACTGAAAGATTTTAAAATCGTTGCAGTATATATTCACGGAAATAATACGAGTTGTTCTGTTGTGGTCTAAATGTGCTTCGCGCGAGACAAGCAGGATGAATCACACGCACACGAGCTGAGAGGGAGGCAAGCCAAGGCCAGCGGCTTGGCCACTCCCCTCCCCCATCCTACACAACCAGACCGAGCGCGCCGCTCTGCCACGCACGTCACGGTGGGGGATTGTGGGGTACCATTTCATTTGGAAAACACCTTTTCCTTGTACTAAAATATAATTTCAATGAAAACTTTTTTATGTCAGTAATTGTTCTACATAAACTTTTAGGAAAAACACACTTTATTTTTTCTTTTTAAATTTTTTTTTGGAGGGGGGGAGGTCAAAATTAATTACCTCAGGACTAACGACATTGTCGTTAGATTGAGGGTATACTGTATTTGGCTGCCATCTCTAGAGATATTGTAGACAGATACCGTATTTACCCATTTACTACCTGCCCCCATGTAAGACCTAGCACCCTAAACCTTCAACGTACTCTCTAGAAAAAAAAAATTTTGTACACTTTACAGTTTCAATTTAATTGCCTTTTGATCAAATACATAATTAAATAATGTTTAAATATTACATGAATTAAATATATGGCCGACATCGTAAAAATAACATGGTGAGCACACGCCCTTGAATTCTTGAAAAGCTTGAATTGTCCTTGATTTTGACATGTTCTTAAAAATCCTGGGGAAATGCTTGAATTTCCATACTTGTCCTTAAGTTTTTTATTTGTTTGAAAGTTGAATAATTGTCTGTTTGATACACGTCAAGATGTACTTCTATTGAAGCATAAAGCTTGATATTTTTTGCTATACAAACTTGAAATGTAATCAACATTTACAACATGCTAATAATAACCTAGAGATTCTTTGTATTCTCAAAGCGGGTATTATTTCAGCGTCTTGGGTTCCAAATACAATGTATTTAGTGTGGGTAACTTTGTTCCAACTGTCATGGTTGCGGTACCCATATTTTCACTTTGAAAAAAGGAGAAAGAGATAGATAGTGTGTGTAGAGGGTGAGAGTGTTGTGTGTATGTGTTCATTGGCAAAATGTAAGCTCTGAAATAAAACTGTTTTGCTGTAAGCATGTGTAGATCTGTATTAATTTCTCATATGAGAACCAATTTGCAAAAAAAAAAAAATTGCATTGGACACGACATTGAGTAAGTCCTAACATAAAAAAAGTTATGAAATGTGATTCCTCATCTTTTTCAACATCAGGACGATATTTTGAAACATTGTGTAGTTAAAGCAACATGACTGTACATTTGCCGTGTTACCATTATTGAAACATGATTGTGTCGCAAATTCCAGTCCTCATGTGATTAATACACTTTTTGTAATGGGAAAAAAAAATGTTTCACGGAAGTAACTTGGTGTCTAAATACAGCGTTTTTGTGTGTGATATATTTGGCATAAATACTGTATTAACGAAAGATTTTTCATAAATTTAATGTATTCCTAGTAACTATTATTGACCATGTCGTATAGAAAGTACAGTTGTTCTTTTCTTGAAAATTGATTTTGTGTCCTTGAAATCCTGGAAATGTTCTTGAATTTAAAAATCAGATCTGTGTGGCCACCATGAATAAAATTACGCCCGAAATGTTAAATAGCGCTCGTGCTGTTTGACATGTTGGAAGCAATGACTGTGAAAGCTCAAAGGTTGGCAGACGCACTGCTGCACGGCAAGCGAATGCTCCGCAGCTGCAGCATGTACTGCACTCTGTTGGTAGTTGTTAGAGTGCACTATCCTCTGGTGTTGTCTGGCAGAGCAATGAATTACTATCTTAGTCTTGGTTCTCTGCGCCACCACATGCCACGTTCGGAATGCCTAGATGCGTGCTCAACGGACCGGGTGAGTGAGATAAAGGTTCTAGGTAGATGCTGACTTGGCGACACTCGGACCATTGCCATGTCCGACAATAATGCTGGCATTGCGTATTTACTGCTTACAGGCTACAATCAGATATTGAAGGGTTTGACCCTTTTTTTTTTTTTCATTATTATAAATCCTTCCAGCAATCTGTAATGTACGATAAACCCAACATTTTCAGGCTCTATTTGTCTAAAATCCTAGATTTCTGAGATTGACTTGCACCCTGAACTTTTAATTTTGTTTCTAAGAAAAAATGTTGCTGGTGGTACATGGGTAAATACAGTATATTCCAGAGGAAACCCCTAATCTTTGCTTTTAACTGTTACGCAGTACCGTTTGCTTCTAAATGAATTATCTAGAAATCTTGTTGCGTACTTAATATTGTTATTGTTGTAGTTGATGTGCAGCAGTTCATATAATTTCTTCATGAAAAATAATCTGAGCAACAGTGTTTTAAATTTGAACTTGTGGCATCATTTTGCATAAAACATGCAGTCTGTTTTGTGCTGCAAAAACGTGAACCGCCATGTTGATGTCCCTGTGACGTCACGATACTGTACATTTGAATGTATACGTAACACACAAATGACAGCAACGTACGTCCAAGTCGTGAAATTGTGTTAAATAAAGTAGTTTGTGCGGTAAAATCGAGTATGACTTGAACTCCGAAGATTAAAAATGTGGATAGTAGTTCATTTGCGCAGCAATAAAATGCAATTTACTCGGAATAAAATCTTAACTTCAGCGCCGTTTTATAAATCGAGGCGGACTGCATGGTTTAAGCTTCGAGAAGATACCTAATAGTCTGTTATTAACGACAATTATACAGTGTAATGCTGTATTTTGTACAACATGACACTGTTAGTATAAAATAAATAAGTTCTTTTAAGTTATAAATTGCTGTCAAAAGCGTGCATTTTGTGACGAAATCTCTGCAGCTGTATAGTGTTTTGGCTGTTCCACTGGCTGCGGCAACGTCATTAGCCAGTAGGTGTGTTCAAACACCCGTGATTGGCCGATAATTTGAAGGGTGGGCGGGGTCTTCCGAAACTTGCCCTGAGATGGCAGCACAGCTGTCTCAATGCCGTTCACGAAAAACGTAAAAATTACTGAGAGAAAAAATGTACTTGTGGTAAAATAATTGATCTGCCATATTATTTTATTGACTCGAGCAACCAGAATGTTCTATCATAGTCAGTGCCAGTTTTGGTTGAACGCATTCCAAATATTAGTTCCATAGGTTCACTTTTTCTATGCATTTGAATTTCATTCGGCTGAACTTCCAAACCTAAACTTATGATTATACATAGGATCTGAAACATTAAACTGAATTTGTAGTTAGTTATTATCTCTCTGGAATTTAAGTTAAATTTACATAAACTCAAACCTATAACTAAAACGTCGCAATGTGTGAGTGAGAGCTAGGCCTACTAATACATTGCTGTCTTCACTCCTTTAAAATCAACTCAAGTGAAATAAATCTTTGTTGTTGACTACCAAATACACAACCACGCATGCCCAAAAAACGGGTGAATTCCCCAAATTTACTTTTATGTAACCATGTTCGCTAAATTTGATTAGTTTTGTAAGTTGTTGAAAAATTCAAATACACACAGGCCGCGTTCCGTTACTGCTCATTTCACTCATTTAGTAATCTCAGTAACGTCAGCAGCAGTTCTGAAACTGCTGAGATTGCTACCAGTTGTTTTCGCGGGCTTTCGTGTAAGCACCCTGTGCAAGGCTAGTCGACTACTGAGATTACTGGAGCTGCAGAGGTTGTGTAGTGTCAGTAAAATAAGTGATGGCGGGAGTTTTAAAAGTGAGTGTAGAACTTATGGATGTTACGAAGGTTAGGTGATATAATTACAGGATTTTTGTAACTGTGGGACATGTACAACAATCTAACTAAAGTAATACAAGGTCATTGTAACTATATGTATGTATATATATAAGCATATACTGTATACTTATTAATAGAAGAGGTTAGAATGACCATGCACTCGTAAACTACCCGCGTTTTTGGGTATAATACTATTTAATAAATTGTGTTTCAAGTCAAATTGGTTCTCTATATCAGTTGATTCAATTTGTTATTTGTATTTACAACCTCTTTTATTACTGTATTGCCAAAGCGGAAACTATTCTCACTGAGACAAACACGATTTCCACTAACACTGAAACTGTCTCGATACTGTTTGCAGTAAACTCAGTAATCTCAGTGATTTCAGCAGTAACAGAACGTGGCCACAATAGTGCCTGACGTGCGGTGGCTAACCAAAACAAGTAAGACTACGTCATACATGTGTTAGCCAATAAGAACATGATTTGAATGTTTGTGGCTGCGTTTGAAAATTTGGCATTTTTAAAGCTGAAAAATTCGAAAATTACAATGTTCACGGAGCTATTGCTTTGCCTGGCTGCATTTAGTGCCAAAATAATTCGGAAGAATGAGGTAAATATTAAAAACTTTTTGTAGGAATTTTCCGTATTGCTTACATGAACTTAATGTAATTTAATAATTGTAGTTTATTAAAATGTAAAATTAATTATAGGTCAATGAAAACCAAAAAGTTGAATTAAAATAAAATGAAAACAAATAAGATATAAATTAGGTCATAAAGAAGTGCCTTACTACTTATCTCTTCCCGACCTCCCTTGTAACCAGCAACATACTGCAAATTAGTACTTAAAATTTATGGTAGTATCCTCTAGTTCTAAATTCCAGGCTAAATTTCAGGAGCTTAGCTTTGAACATCATAATTGTAGACTCACTGTTCAGGTGAGACCTTTAGTTATGTTCACAAACTTGGTGTGTCAGCAGACAAGCTGATTTACGCAAGGCTTAACTCTGCTCCTGTACATTTTTGTTTAGTACACATTAACTTAAACTAAAGTACAGTAACCCAACACTTTTAATCCTTCATTTAGTTACAATTCATTGCATTTGTGTATGTACCCTGGAAACTTGTACTTGTTTGTCAAATGGAACACAAGCTCTCCAGACGAATGCTGGGATGGTTCCTTAACAAAGGTCATGGCAGACTCCTCTCCCACCTCCCATCATTGTATCAAGTTGTGTGTCACCATCTCTAATGACCTCGCTGTAGACGAGACGTAAAGTCTACTTACCTTACCTTCTATCCAACACAAGTTGTGATTTCAGATGAATTGTGCTAAGCCAAAATAGTCTAAGGATGGACCGGAAGTTGAATACCATGCTCCATTCAGCACATTGTAACTTTTCATTGCAATAGTGGTTCATCTTACCTCCAGTTCCTCTATTTTACAGCAAAAGTCAATTTATTCAAAGCCCAGCTCCAGAAGCTAGAGACTACCTATATGGCTACGAGAAGCTGAATTTTTAAATGTCTGGAATTGTGGAAGGCATACTTTAATCCGTTTATGTCCTTTCGCTCATTCAAATATTTTGTGGATTATGTATGTGCATGGATAGTTTAACGCCACGCTGTCAGGTCTACTTATAAATTACGTTAACGCTCGCCCTTCCCCTTCCCCCATTTTTAACACTTTATCATTCAGCCTAAGGTCACTAGTCTTCGCTCACAGCTTTGCCGATTGTCGTGTTGCCGTTTATTTTTATGTAAGGATAATATTTTAGCATGTAAGGTTGTGAAGACAAAGCTTTATTTGTAAAACAGTATTTATTTTCATCCAGGTTCTTATCCAATGTTTATATGTCATGTATAACTGCCTTGTAACGTTTATTAACCTTGTACTGCTAGTGTTTGTTTACAAATACGGCCGAGTGCCTTACCAGTAGTGACAGTCCTGTGCACGGACTCTGTAAAAGTGCACTAAACAGTGATCACGGGAAATACGTACGTAAATATAAATTGTACTTGTTAGTTATTGATTAGAAATGTGTTTTATGATTATATAAATGTTCTTGTGTATTAATTATAGATTTAACGGCAACACGAGCATTGTTTATATCAGTCGGGATATTTGATTACGCAGTTGTACCACAAGTGAGTATTTTTAGTGTGTGCGGAGGGGCCCTACTGCAGCAGCAGACCACCTAGAGTTTCCAAGCAGCCATTTTGCTAATGGTACTTCTGCCCTTCTGGCCAGTATATAAGGCGATCGCTGCCCCCAGCTAGTCAGTCGTCAGGGGGTCGGCCTTCGTGCTGGGTCAGCTGGCATCTCCCCCCTCCTCGACGCCCCTTTACCTTACCCTGAGAGGCGCTTCCCCGTATTCCGTCGGGGGTGTTTCTTGCGAAGGGAACGCCCCACTCACCTCCTGAAGGCTGCTTTCTTGCAAAGGGAATCCTCCATGCCTTTACCTTACCCTGAGACGCACTGTCTTGCAAAGGAAACCCTCTCATTCCGTCGGGGCCATTTCTTGCAAAGGGAACACCCCACTCTCCTCCTGGAGGCGCTTCCTTGCAAATGGAACCTTCTGCCCGACCTCACTTCGTGGAGGCTGCTTTCTTGTAAAGGGAACACCCAGACCCCTTCAGTGGCTTCTTACGAAGGTAGCCCTGGATCCTGCCCATACCTCAACCCACCACCCTAGCCAGGACGACTTTTTCAGGTTTGAGTTGAGACTTAACCTTCCTAGCATGGCAACCTAACCTGTGTGCTGTTCATGCCACTATCTAATACATAACATCCATACACGTTGCCAGTTCTAAAGAGTTATCATACACTTCCCTGTCTTGTAACGTTTATCAAAAGATATAGAATGTAGTAAACTTTTCCCTGGATCAGAGTAATTGCAGTGTAGTTACAAGTAACCCGGTATTTGTGTTAGTCCAGTATTGTTCAATGGCCGCAGCACCATAGTGTAGAGAGGCTATTGAATATTGTAAAACTCTTGGGATCAAAGAGACGATTGCCATACATTCTCTGCCGTGAGCAAGGCCTCAATTCTTGTTTAGTATCTAAAAGGCCCGGAGTGCCATGTAAAATTGTATTCATCAGAGTATGCCCTGTGGTAATTTATATTGTTACTGTCAATTTGTCGTGTCCTTATTGTCGTATCTCATATTGAGCCCCCAGTGTAATAGTGTATGTTATCAGATTGTGATTGACTCAAATCCTGATTGTAGACCATGTACCAAAACAAGTACAGTACGTATTGTATTCATCACGCTGTAACAAGTACTGTAATTTGTGTTCATGAAGATAAACGCCCTATGAAACTGAACTACTTTGCTTCTCCTTTCATGAGATCACCTTGTGTACTAACCCTTAATATCCAATACAAGGCAAGTGATATCTGTCTTATCCTCTATTTACGTAAAGATGACACCCTGCGCTAGCAAGTAGAGTTTGTCCCATTTTGACTCACCCAGTAGTCACTCACTGGGTCGAGGATAACTCTATTACCAACTACTCTTGAAGGACCATACAAATCTTTCTTACTCTTTACCCTAAAGATCTTCTAGACATATACACTGCTCACATTTAGCAATCTTACTTGCAACCTAGAACTTCTAGTGCAGTGGGATTCACGTCAAGTGGTCTGGGTAGCTGTGGATTATACTGGATCAGTTTCAGAAAGTGGAGGAAAGAATATAATGGCAGGAAGGGGTGAGCTTCAATTAGTTTTGCCATCAAAGATGCCCCTTAGGATGAGTCTTTAGACTCGTGATTGCTGTATAATTCATCCAGTTGATGTGGAGGTGGTATAAGGGTGGATATTTAGCTCAGCCCAATTACTAATCTAATAATACAATATGAAAACTTAGTTATGATGCTTGTAGTTATAGATGATAACAAGGGGATCTCCAGTGGTAACAAGTTAGTAACAAACAGAGGCATTAATGGCTACACTTTATCTTTCCATCTCATTTGCAAATATATTTCAAAGTACACATTTGTTAAAAAAAATTTTGTGCAATAAGTTAGTTGTCTCGTAACTTTGTCATGATTGCTCAGTCTTTATGACTTCTGGGAATTCTGAACTTTATTTTAAAAACAGTTTTAATACTTAATAGGTGTTTATTGCCCAATGCTGCAGTGTGTTTCATTCAAATTATTGTTCCAATGAGTTGGATCTTTCCCTTAAGTGAAACACAACTTGTTCCTTCTGAGTGCTGATGAACGACATAGTGGTGAAGCTAGTCTCCATGTAATTCTAGAGACCTGGAAATCTCGCGGGTTCCAACAACCTGCTGTTTAGCTGCCACAGTTCTATGTACACTTTGTCCTTACCCAATTTGTTCATTGGCTGCTGCTCCAATGAGTGCCCAGTAGCACATATAACAAGGTAGCACCAGAGTCAGAGAGTGTTTTCTTGCAGGTTTGCTATTGGTTGGGAGTCTTCAGGGACGAATAAAATGAACAGCAACCCAATTGTAGAAGTAACTAGTACATACAGGATTTTGAAATATAACTAATCTTCATATGAATCTGCTCAATTTCCAGGTCTCTATCAATAAGTGAAGAACTATTTACCTAAACTAGGAGCAAACATTTTTTTAAATTTGTGGTTATCTATTCTCTGTAATGACCGTTTGAGAAGGTGATGCATGATATAATGAGGCGAATGGGAAATCACAATAGCCAGTGTGTGTTTCAGAGTTTGCTTCTCTATATTTATACCTGTGTGTGCTGTTGTAATTTATGAACTGGAAAACAATGTTGGCAGGTATCTGAAGACTACGCTGGACCGCAACCTGGTGAAGCCGCAGGATGTGAAGATGGTGCTTGCGATGGTGGCGGCTAACCCAGAGGGCCAGCTGCTTGCATGGAGGCACCTGCGAGCACACTGGCACTACATGCACTCTGTATTTGGCAATGGAACTTTTGCCATGGGAGGGTTGATTGCAGCTGTTACCTCCCACTTCTCTACTGAGTACGACTATCAAGAGGTACTGCATCAAACTCTTACATTCTGCACAGAATTTCATTACGCACAGCATTGTGTAAATGTTGGGTTGGACTGTTTCTTTGATAGTTGATGTTGGCGAATGCATTTATCACGCTTCAGGGCATTTGTTCAGTGAATTAAAATTTAAATATTATGATTCATGTTACAAATTAGTTTTGTACACTAGACCCCCAATTTTATGAATACTCATGGTTCCTCTCATCACATTCGTAAAATCGCTACCTTCGTAAAATTGATAGCGGCCTATTTAGCCCCTTTTCTCTTCCCAAAATTTTAAAATTGCATTTTTTCTGCTAAGTGCCTCAAGTTGGACCCCCGACTTTCATAGCATTTTGCGAGAAATTAATTAATGTAATAAAAACATAAATTGATATCGGTAGCGAGACGTCTTCCGATCAAAAGCGCACCGTTGAGCAGTAAATACAACCAACCCTTGTCCCCAAAAAATGAGAAAACCCGAGATTCTGAATGTCTTCTCTCGAGCGCAAAGCCTGATTTACGTAGCGATTAACGGAAAATAAATTAAGTGATAGTTGAAATATAAATTTATATCAATAAGTAGACGTCTTACGATCAAACGAACACCGCTGAACAATAGATATGAGCGACCCTTGTCCCTAAATAATGGTAAATCAGAGCTCCTGAGTGCCGTCTCGCAAGTGAATAGGCCGAATTCCGTAACGTTTAACAGAAAAATGAGACAAGTGATAGTTGAAATATAAATTTACATCAATAGGTAGACGTCTCACGATTAAAATAACACTGCTGAGCAGTAGATATGACCAACCCTTGTTCCCCAAAAAATGAGAAAACCGAGCTCCCGGGTGCCTTCTCGCAAGTGCAAAATCAGTGTGTTTTCTTTTAATGCAGATAACCAGACTAGATATTAATAAAATAATAATTTTCACAGATAAAGAGGCCTTCAGAAAAAAAAACATGAAATTGGTAGCTACAATCTACCATTGTCACCAAAACAAATACGCACTGGTGCATGTCTACTAGGCATTCATTACTAGTCAGCACAATGCCCATGTAAATTGTTCGTCAAAGCAAGAAGGAAAAAGTGGATGTACTTATTCATTACACTGTTATATATAACTTTGACATTAATTAAAAGTAACGTCAAAACAATCCCTCGATGTTTGATACTAAGTAAATTAATTATTGTACGCTAACGTACAGTAGAATCCCGTCATAGTGAACACGGAAACAGCAAAAACACGGTTATAGCGAATTCTTTTTGAGGAACTGCCAAAAAATCGCAAAAAAATTCCATGAAAAATGTGAATTTTATGAGTAGAAACATGTATGGTGAGTCGTGTGAAGCAGGCTTGCATCGAGATTCGTGACCGTGTGAAGCAGGCTGGCGGCGATGTACGTAACCTTGTGAAGTGAGTAGATATATTTGTTATCTTGACAGCCGGATGTACAGGTTACCTCCGCCCCTCGCGCCGACCTGTCGCGCCGCCACCCCTCCTCCCTCCAAGCCAGCCTGGTGGCACTTGTCACGTGAGTCATGCTTCTGCCTGGACATCTCGCTTCCCTCCCCAAACTCAAGTGCGCATTGTTCTAAAAATAGAATTGCACAACCATTGTACTTTCAACAGTGTGTAGTTTCACATACAGCTTGCTTTTCTGATTTTATTTATTGATTATGATTTTGGATTACGACTTTGAATTACGACTTTGGATTACGATTTTGAATTTTGATATACGTACAGTCGAGCCCCGCAACTACAACATGGGCTACTACAAAACGCAACTACAACAGTATCCTCAATGCCCACCAATAAAAATTTTTTTAAAAATAATTTCGAAGTAATAAAATGGAAAAAGTTAACATTGCAAGCAAGAAAGATTATTTAAAACAATGTATGTTCATTAGAATTTAGCTATAATTAAGAGGCCCTGAATTTTCGCAAATGTGAAGTAATGGCGATAAAATGATAAATTCTCCGGGAGAGCGCCTAGATCCTCGGCGACGTGGCCAGGCGCATCAGCCCGATGCCAGACACACTGTTGTCAGGTGCTCCCAAAAGGCTTCCGCTCAGCTCAGATGACGACACTGCTATTTGAAAACAAGAACTGCGTGTTCTGCCTGAATAACTGTGGACATATGCTGTTTTTTCACTAAGAATAATTGCCGCCGGCTGTGCTATACCTGAGTCACACACACACACCACGCCTCTGGGAGATATGGTAAGATAGCGCTGTCTCTTTCCCTCACACATGCACCCACACAACTACTCGTGCTTATCTCTGCTTAGCTTGCTACAGCTCATATTTTACTCCGTAGACCAGCTTTTTGAGATAAACAGCAAGGACGGTGCATGAGAGGATGCATTGGCGTTGCCGTTACCGTCTCCTGAGTCCTGCGTCAGTGCATTTGCTGTTCTGATTCACCTTCATGCTCACACAGTCGGCCATACGTGTTTTTATCTTTTAGTTTAATGGAAATTTCAACATTTACTGTACACTAATTAAATATTATAATTTAACACACTGAACGTCCCATAAACTTGAGCGAGAAGCAATAAATCCTTGCGGGCTGGCCGTTGCCCTGTTAAAGTATCTTTCACACAGTCAGGAATAGCGTGGGAACAAGAGTAAGGCCGCGGTTACACGACGGCCTGAAGTAGATAACCGAAAGAGGTTTAGTCAGCCATTTTTAAACACGTTCAGTGTATAACTGCCGAAGTGAACACGTTAGCGTGGTTACACGGTACTCGATTGTCGCAGTCAAAGTCGATTGTATTTTGTTACGACAGTATATTGTTTGGAGGTTATGTTTGGTTTAACCTATGTACAAAAGGTAAACAGAGGAAAGTACAGTGGAACCTCGTTAATACAAACCCTGTTAATACAAAGTTCTCATTAATACAAAGCAATTTGTATTCCCCTTGGAATGGAACAAGAAATGAATTAATTACTTTAATGTTTAATAAAAATTTTGTTTATGACTTAAACAATGCATATCAAGTTCTCAAGTAAAAGGAAGTCATTGTGGTGAAAAGACTATTTGATTTGCGGGGATAAACATAGTGACCAAAATTTTAGAAACTGTTTAAGATTTACGTGAACACCTGTTAATACAAACCTCATTATTACAAACAGCCAAAATTTTGGTCCCTTCAGGTTTGTTTCTATAAATGTACCAAATTTGTTCAACGTAATTTCAGACTAGGAAACCTTTCTCTTGTAACCAGTCACCACTGTTTACATACTAAAAATCGCGTCGGTCGCGATCAACTTAACCTTTTAAAAGCTCTACTGACCCCGTTCCAAAGCTTGTAACACACTCATATGTTGGTGCAATGTATTATGTGGTGACAAAAAATCAACCAATATTACACTTTATGGAACGTGGCAAGGATTTTCGATAAGTTACATTTACCGCGAACGACCACGTGCCTTCTTCATGCATACAAGAGTACCGGAAATGGCATACATTCTTTTTCCGTTGCAAATATATTGAAGGGCTCATATTTTAATATGAAACTATTTTTACTTATACGTAGCCAGCAAAACATTTCAATAACTTTCCTGTTAATTTTATTTCCGCTGCTGCAACATAACACGGGGTTGTCAGCCATCTTGTGCGCAATGCTTATTGACGTTTAACGAGCCAATCACAGCAAGGCATACAGATTGTTTAGGTGATGAACCTTTACAACCTGTTCAGTTTGAATTGGAAGCAGCAACGATATGAACTACTTCAGACACCGTGTGACCACGCGTACGGCTGAGCAAGTTTAATTTAAACTAGTTCCGAGGCCCATGTAACTGCGGCCTAAGTCACCTTTTTTTTTGTCTTGGAATGAGTCTGTTTGGACAGCTGAAGGGGTAGAAAGAAAAATAAAAAGTAAAAAAAAATTACGGGTGGTGGGCTGTGTGTGAAAACGAGCATGTCTAGCTTTAGCACTGCTTTTCTTCGAACTGTCTAGATTTGGTAGCGCTCACGTAGGTCAGACATGTTTTCTGTCAGCACACTGCCAGAATAAAATCACAAACTTGTAACCTTACTCAAAGCCAATGCGTACTCGTGCACCCACTTATGTTACTACTAATTGGCTTCGAACTTAACTTTGTGCTAAACACAATTGACGACTAGTGCACGAAAGTAAAGCAACTACCAATGTTGGCGTCGCTCATATTTGCTGGCAAATAACACTAGCATTACCTGCCCAACAGACAAGTGAACAATTACATTCACCCGTTTAAGCTGATTTTTATGTCTCGGGCAAGCGCACAAATTATTCAACGCGTGCCACAGGGTGAAAGGGCACACACAATTATCATCAGAGCATGCATGCTAAAATAAATAAATTAATTGCTACACTTGTCAAACTGATTACATTGGTCTGCAGCGGCCGGCAGTGTAATCATGTTGACTGCCGGGCGTGCACTCTTGCCGCATGCCCGCACGGGCGCAACACCGTTGCGGTGGTCCAGCAATTGATAGCCGTACTTACATGATGCTGCAGAGTTTTTGGCCCGTTTTGACTTAGCGAACAGTTGCACCCATACTTGTTGGGTATCATTGTAACCAGCACATACTTACCTGTTAAAATAAACCTATATTTCCTTAAAATAACAAAGTACTTAGTAATTAAATAATATTAAAGCCCATTTTAATGCAATTTTTGGGTTTAGGGGTCAGAATCGGCCAAATTCGGCTATAGCGAAGACATGGCTATAGCGAAGTTGTTGAGGGTTCTACGTAACCCGTGTCATTAGTTATAATTAAAAAGAGTTCCGGAGGGACGTGTACGCTGGGTTGGAGGCTATGGCACCCTTGGTCCGCCGCGCATGCCCTGGACTCCCCCCAGTTTTTCTTGACCTGCTGCACGATGAAGACGTGTCTGGACCGCGGTCGTAAGTTCGCCGACCCACCCACGTGGTTGAGTAGTACATGCGGTGGATAACTAGCTTCTTTGAGATGCCATAGTTAAATTTTCAGTCTGTTTTACCTTTATCTGCCGCGTAATGGAGGAACATACCTGAACTGTTTGGTTCGTGCAGTGACAAAGGTGTGTTAAAAAGTTACAGCATAACAAGATCTCATGTGTGTTTATGAATCAAGTATTAAGCGCCAGGAGTCATAGGATTTAAATTGAGGGTTCTGGGTTCAGACTTCGCTATAACGAGACTCTATTGTAGTTAGAAGTAGCGTGCAGGGCGGACAGATAGTGCAAGTGTGCGAACGTTCACAAGATGGTGGATAGATAGCAGCATGGTAGCATATACAGATGTTCAACCAGCCAAAAATGCCACTTTTTGATGTTCTTACCTAAAATTGTTGATAATTACGTGCATAAATGGTTGCAAGTAATTCAGGGTGGCTAGCAAAACCTGTACAAAAATTTCCTTCCAGGTCAGCTGCTCTTATTTCCCTGACCAACAATATATCAATAAAATTAACCAGGTTGTACGATTGCGACAAAAGTTTTTCTGGGTAAATATTAAGAATCGCTACTCATCGTGTACCGGCCGAACTATTGATTTTAGACGTTGTGACGTGCACTGGCACGTAGCACTTAACTTGGCCTCTTATCATACTGTAATTTCAATTTTTTTTGTCTTAATTAATGTTTTTTTTTTTTTGTAATAACAAATTAAGTAGTCCAAATTAACCAGGTATAAGGATGTATACGGCGGGATCCAACCTATTAATTGGGGATGCGAGTAGAGAAATTTACATTAAAATTTTCTTTTTAATTTAAAATTTAACTTTAAAGCAAGAGAAAAGCATAGAGTTTTACATGTCAATTTTATTGGATTTATATCGTGTTTGGACTCATTTTAAAGCTAATTTAATTTCAAGCAACTTTTCTACGTAACTTTTCTTATATTTTGCCTTGTTTAAATTTTGTTAAATTTCAAGTAGCTAATTAGCTTGCTTCGTCTGGAATAGGATTTATGTGGCAGGCCAGTAGTAGTTCTCTTGCTTGGAAGCACGTACAGAGAAGTGCTGGCTTTTACAATTTCAAATAAGCTCGGAGCTAGCCAGTGCTTAGATAGATTTATCTGGCAGGCA